>JAODAH020000276.1:0-129970 GCA_027574865.2 Coproporus ventriculus | reverse complement strand
TCCTGTATGAAAACTTGCACAAAATTAAGTTTTTCATTTATTTATGTAAATTTATTAATAAGCTTAAAATATTTAGGTGTATTAACTATAAATCAGAACAATTTGATTAGAGTTACGCAAAAAAAAATTATTTATTTCTTTAAAAAGCAAAAATGAATGAAAAAAATAAATAAATAAATAAAAATTTTTTTTTTTTACTTTTTAATAACAGGAGAAATTTTGCCTCATAGCCCCACAAAAGTTGCCCCCCGTATGCGAGGTAAATTCTCCCAAAATTACCGTTTTAAAAAATGTTTTTTTTTTATTCATTATAGGGAAGACTTCTCAATTACATTATGTTATGTTCACAAACTAGACATATTTACGCACCAAATGCTGCGGCGCTAATTTTTTCAAACCTACATTACAATGCTACAGATAGCAAAAGACTCAAACTGTCGCAATATGTCCCGGTCTCCCCTAATTTTAAAATTTAGCAAATTCTTAACGATTACTCTTTACCTATTCTATTTAATAGTTGACCTCAACCAAGTTATTAGATTTTCGAAAAACGTCCATAAATTGAACTTAATGAGAGATATGCTAGATATCTCATTATGGATTATGGTTGGCACACTATAAAATCTAAATAACCTCATTTTCCCGTATTATAGTGCCTCATCATATTTCATTTAATACTCTTCTTGAATGTTATGATCAGTTATTGTTTCAAAAGTATCACGTGTGTGACTTGTATTAGTTTTACATATAACGGTACAGGTTTAATAAATGTATGACAAGTTTATACTTTAACACCTGATATTATTAAATAAAAAATGTTACAAAAATGAACAACAAATTTCTCTTTTCTTTATAAAATTTTACGGCAAATCTGTATTGTAGTATCTTCTTACTTCTAAACATATTTTGCTTAATTTGACTTTCATATTACAGGTCTAGTACAAGTATTTAAGGGATGGTGCAGGCGCCGGGCAGTTTATTATGTATTAAACTTAAATAAAAGAAAAAGTTGGTATTCCTCTCCTATATATTTATTTTAATTGCTGAAATATATCGGAGGGGGATACCAACTTTTTCTTTTATTTAACATTTTCTTCGATAGTCGCTCAACAATTAATTTAATGTATTGAACTTGTAAAGGTGAATTTTATAAATAATAGTAAGATGTGCTAGTCTATAAAATATTGTAATCCTTCAACAGATATAAAAATAAAAAGAATATGTATATCAATGATCACGCATTAAATGTTTTAAGAACCTTTTAGTTTACTGAATGAGGTCAAAGTACTTTTATGTTAAAACCTTATTCAGAAGAAATTTAACAATGATATAAAATTTACTTTTGATTATAATCCAAGTCAGTTAAATTCGAGAAATCACAGGATTAGCGACTGCTTTCAACACTTCGCATGAAGAGAACAATTATTACTAAAGTTTTATTAAATCTAGTTATTCAATGAGTTTGAATTTAATCGATGCCGGTGCAATCTGGTCTTAATGATTATTATGCACCTAAGTTTAATGAATACATAAATAGAATTGAAAATCGAAGATTAACAAATATAAATCTATTACTTTGAATCATGGAATAATTGGTTACTTGCATAGTTTCGCGTTTTTCGGTTACCTCTAACATTATTATCGATCGGGTATTAACTAAAATGAATGTTCTTCTGTATTGAAATCTTTGGTTCTATAAACCCAATCAAATTCATTGTTTTTATACATTTATGAAATTAGAATTTCTTTATCACAATTTGTTTCAGTTATTTCCAATATCTCAAACTTTTTATATATTAACAGAAATTGCAAGAGCACTATAATTTTGTCATCTCATAAATCAAATTTATTTTTAAATAAATTTAAAACAAACAAAGAAACGACAAAATAAGTTTTGAATGTTACACTAAAGTGTTTTCTAAGTTGCAGCATAGCTATTGTATTCATATACTGTTTTAAGATCTTACCTTCCGGAATTCCTCCATATCCTGAACCTGATCCGCGCACTGAATCGTCACTATCATCTGTATCCATATCACCACCACCTGATCCAGACCCATCAGCACCATCACCTTGCATATAATTATCTGATTCTGGTAATGCTATTGCACCCAACGAAGACAACACCATCTGAAACATTAAAAAAATAATTCATTTTTATTACATCTTCAAAACAAAGAAAAATAAATGCAGAGAGAATAATAATATTATATTGTCTTGCAATTACGTTAAATACATATTTATTGTAATTTTATAGCCTTTAAAATGCTGGATTTTACGATATGTTAATTCCATTGATGAAATCAATACAAATTTATAAATTATGTTGATTGACAAACTTACGTGACCTCGAAAAACAAAATATTAGTGTTAGAGGTAATATAATTTCTGTAACTTTATGTGCTTATGAATGAAAAAAAAAGATTAATATAAATCTAGAAAATATCAATATTTAATTATCATGTTACAGTTTTTATTTATGTGTACTAAAAGTAATAATTATTTTAATAATTAGGCCTGAAACTGGCCTTTTACAAATGCGAGTATGGATTGTAGGAGGAGGCGAAGTCGAGGCTTACAAAATACGAGCACTTGTAAAACAGTTTCAGGCTGTATGATAACAAAATTTTTTGGGTCAACTCTCGTAGAATTTAAAATTTAAACTGAGTTTAAGCTATTTTATTATTTGAAAAATAATGACGTTTGTGTTTGTTTACAAATTTTGACAGTTCTAACCTCCATATTATTTAGTAATTATTAATGCTAACACATTTAGTAACTTTTTGCGGGACTAGCAGATTCCGGCCGGCGGCCCAAAAAAGTTTATTGAATAATAATAGGATTTTATTTAAATATTATTCAACAATTTCTATACCTTGCATACTTTGAAATTCTTTAAACAATCAAATGAGTTTGTTTATTAATGTGTACAAGTATTTTATGAAGTTTTTGAACCCACAAGCCTTGTGCAATTTTGGCTTAGGAATATCGTATCAAAATGACGTTTCAGATATTTGATGGAGTTTACAATAAGGCAACTTTTATGCTAAAGATGATTTTGATTCGGTAGCCGAAATTAGATATATCTTAATTTGTATGTTTAAGCCTTTCAATTATTTGTTTATGAAATGTTTAAATACAGGACATACCAAACAATTTTAATTGCACGACATATATGTCGTCATCAAACAAAATCAGGTGAACCAACACAACTGCACTTCCGGTACGAAATTATAACATTGAAATTTAAATCTCGCGCGTATTTCACTGTTGGCAGCAATGACGAAAAATATGCGGTGTTGTATTAAATTTGGCACTTGGAATTATTTAACATAAAAATTCTGAAATTATCTGTCAATTGGTAATTATTTAATTATTTGACGTTTCATAAATAGGGAGAAATATTACATGCTGGCAACATTGCACGGATGTGACGTCACATAGTACTGATGACGTGTAATTAAAATTGTTTGGTATGACCTGTACAATATTATTTTATACTTTATCTCGTCTGATTAATATATTAAATACAATCATTGAAATATATCCTGAGTATGATTTTTAATTTATACAAACGTTTTCAATAATTTTGTTTGTCTAATTAAAAAAAACTAAGTTGCCTTACCTGGTGTACATGCCTCAGCTTATCTGCCAAACTAGCCACCCTACTATCCACATTCTGCATATTATTGTTTTGTTTGACTTCAGGATTATATTTTTGAATATCTCTTCCAGCCACTACTATTGTTTTTGTGTATCTGCAAAAATAAATAAGAAAAATAAATGTAAAGGAAATGAATAATTTATATGGATAGTATTAAATCGGATCAAAATAAATTTCTTATACTTCAAAAAGGGATAATTAGATTAATTTAAACTTTGAAAAGGAAAAAGGGGAATGAAAGAAGTAAGAAAAATCAACTTCTTTAATCTTGTAATATATATGAAATGTAAAATATATACGTACTCTCCAATTCGTTCACCGTTCCAGCAATGTCGATCTGTTGCTTCGGCAAAACTATCATCCTGACAGAGATTATCTGCAAGCTGATCATAAAAGCCGCGACTTTTTGCGATTGAATTCAGGAAATTAACCAACTGCGATTCTAAAGGAGGTGCGAATTTATTTGGTGACATTCTTTGTTTAGTAGCAACGGTTGATTCAATTGTCGCTTCGGTTTCTACCACAGACGGATCTTCTTTATCCGAAAGTTTGAAAGTTCCACATGCTCTTTTCACCTGCAATTCAAAAGTAAACAATTATAAAAAAGTCGCTTTGCTTAAAATTATTCTTTACTTGAACTAAGTGTAAATGATTAAATTTTTGGTAAACAAAATCATGTGGAAAATGTAATTTAAGCTTTTAATAAGTTTTAGAAAGAAAATTTTAACAGTATTGAGAATGAAAGTAGTATTTGAAGTGCGTGAGTAAGTATTAAATCCAATAAAAATAAAAATGTGGTTAATTAAAATTTTTTTTTGGTTTGAATAAAAGATATGTTTATATTTTGGAGAGAAACCTTCAAAATCATTCCAATCAAATTACATCATTTTAGTTATTAACAAAACTAATCGCAATCCAGTGAAGAAGCCGCTTAGAATACAAGAAAAGAAATTCATAATACAAAACAAAATAAATAAATAAATAATTGCTGATTTAAATTGGTAATGAATGCGGTTTCGCATTGGAATTTTAAATCTTCTAATTTGTGAATTTTTTATCCACCGCACGATGGAATTTTTATCCCTGAAACTGAAATAACAATCTGCGAAAAAGTAAGTAAGGACTAGAAAGTACATTGGGAAATCAATAGGAAAGGTAAAGCCCGAGCAGCTGCTTATCAAGCCAAAACGGGGTATCAAATAAATTCACAAAAGAGATCACACGGGATATTTTAAAAATTGCATTGCGAAAATATATACAGTGTAAAGAAAATTGGGAACTTTTCCACTCTAAAAATACATTTATATATTTTAAAAAAGTGCCGCAAGGGTCTGAATTGCAATAAAATCCCATTGTTATGTTAGTTGTTGTAAAAATGTGAAGGTTTTGTATGCCAATTAAATTTAAATTTTAAGAGGAAATGCTGTGCGTGCGGATATTTTTTTGGGGAGTTGTAATGCTTGTTGTAAAGTGTCATCTGGACTAAGTGGTTTTAGAGGGTGTGAAATTGATGCGAGCTGTGAGGGGAAAACTTACTCGAGCGGAAACGGAAAGGGTCAGGAACTGGAAAGTTTAACTATGATTATAATCAAACAATTATGATTGATGTGGAAAACTAATATTCCCATCTCTGCCAACTCAACTGATAATAAATGATACGAAATCGTAATTATTGCAAAAATCTATTCACCTATAAGTATTTTTTATATACAAAAAAAAGGCAGAAATATTATTTTGTTTAATATTATAATAAACAAAACGTGTAACCAAGTACCAACTACTCATTATTGAATCTTCTACTTCTATAGCCTAATTTAGCCTAAGGTAAGCGCCACAATTGGATGAACAATTTTATAGACACCACAAGTATATTTCTCTTAAAATTCTATAACAAAATCATAAAAATTTTGTACGAAATTCGTCCGCTTGGAGTGGTCTTTTAACAAATTGTAAAGTGATTTCTAACTTTTAATCCACTCTATTAAGTGAAAAGATCTACAGGACATACCAAACAATTTTAATTGCACGTAATATATGTCGCCATCAAACAAAATCAGGTGAACCAACTCAACTGCACTTCTAGTGCGAAATTATAAAATTGAAATTTAAATCTCGCGCGTATTTCAATATTGGCAGCAATGATCAAAAATATGCGGTGTTGTACTAAATTTGACACTTAGAATTATTTGATTATCACATATTAATGATGACGTGCAATTAAAATTGTTTGGTATGGCCTGTATGTATCTATTGAGACCAGACATATACCATTTAACAATGATTATTTATTTCATGCTTTTATTTGATGATTTCATTATTTTTCCTTTCAACTATTCCGTTTAAAAAATAACAAAAACATTTATTTTGATTGTAGACATATAATAGACATAGCACCTATGCCTTTTGTCGCATTATAAAACATTAAAATTAGCGCACCCTCATAACTCACATTTAATTAACAAACTTTATGCACCCTCATCAACTTATTTTTACTGCCATCCTTCGCTTATCTCAAACAACAAAGAAAAAAACAACAAAACGGTGCAGTTCTAAAAATAAAACAACTCCATTGTGTGCAATCTAAAGGCAAAAAAGAGAAAAAAAAAAGAGAATGTCGGCGTCATTTCTTTAGTATTTAATCCATGGAAAATTGAGGAAACCATACAAAAGGTGATATTTTCTCCTCGTTTAAAACAAAAGAAAAATAAACAGACTGAAATGAATATTAGAATAAAATTCCATCTTGTGGTTTTACTGTATTTCAATTTTTTTCGGGATGATTGTTAAAGCCTATCTTTACGTGTATATTTATCATGTTTACAGTTTTTCTACACACGGAAACAGACAAATTAAATGATCATTCTAATAAATTAACGCCACTTTGTAAACACGCAAGAAATGCGTTCGCTCGAGCATATCCATAGTTTTTTTTTTCGTGATTTTCAGATTCAGATGATTTTAATTGTACACTACGGTAATTGCTACACATTAAAGTTTCAAATTTTGTTTTTGTCAGTTTGCATATTGCCGTGCTGTAATTGAGGATGTTAGCAGAGGACTTTTTGTGCTAGTATCCTCTGTATCTACACATGCAACATTCAGTCCTAATGTTATTTACATGAAAAATGTACGCTTGTAAATGTTCAAAAATCTATAAATTTTCCCTTAATTTGACCGTGCATGTTTTTGCATTTGGGGTTAATAGCATGTTTAGGTAAGCAATGCAACGTGACTTGAAATAATAATTTTCAAGATTAATTACCCCCCTACCCCCCCCACATACGAAATTATAAACGAAATTTCATAATGAAAAAAATAATAAACCAAAAAAATTTATTATCCTTGACACGTATAATTTTAAGTAAAAAATACTCGTAAAACTTGTATCGATTTCGCAGATAAGAACTGGTAAATTGATATACCAAAATTGAGATACATTAAATGAAAGAATGAGTCGATTTTTTGAGAGAGCAGAAAGTAATCAAATTCGCAAATATAAGATCGCGGGTTTGGAATAAAAAGTTTCGAAATATAAATCAAACTTTTTTTTATTATCAAATAATATAAAAAAATACTGCGAAAATGACTTTGACTCATACCACTTTGCGGGGAGAAAGAAATTTATGTAAAATAATTTCAGGCGGTTATTAAAGGGGATGGAGGGTTACTTTTGCCACAAGACCGGATTTTTCATGCGCTGGGAAAATATGGGTTATATAAAAAAGTAAACTTGTGCAATTATTTTTTATGCGCGATCAAAATGTTAATAAAAAAATCTTTTATTAAAAACTGATATTTATTCGTTTTAAAACTTAAATTATATTTTTAGGAAAAAAAATTTATGATTGGAATTTTTATTATAAGTAATTACAAAAATTTTAATCGAAAATAAGTTATTTGATAAAATGATGTTTCGTTTAGATAAACTTTCGTAACTATTGCTATTTCTATTAGATCAACTATCTTGCTTCGAACGCAATGTTCTAAAAAAGGAATATTTCGATGAAATTCTGAAACAATTGCGTGATGCGGTGAGAAGAAAATAGCCGCATTTTTGGTCAAGCGGGGACTGGCTTCTCCATCACGAGAATGCGTCAGCCCACTCATGGAATCTTGTGCAGCAGTGAGTTTTAGTTGTTCCCGAATTGGAAGAAACCGTTCAAAGGACACAGATTCGACGGCAAAAAGGCGATTGAAAATAATGCGACCAGGGTACTCAAAGCTATTCCAAAAACTGACTTCCAGGATTGCTTCGGAAAGTGAAGCGTGTTATTCAATCAAATGAGGACAACTTTGAAGGATGCCACATGCTCGATGAAAAAAAAGAATGCCAGCGCGGTACCAGACATGATAAGTCCATGCCGACAATTTTCTATACTGACAGAATGTTTTGAAATGTGTTCCTGTAAAGTTGGCTTTTACAGACATATCAACTTTTGTCATATTACCAGAGAACTGGTTGTAAGCAATTTTTGCTAAGCAATTTTTCGTTGATAAATTATCGATTGATTCTACAAGAAATTCGAAAACACAGACAAAAATTACCATTCCTGGAGCTTCTTTTTTGCAAAATAGGTAATAAAGCTATTAAAGTGGAACGAGTGCCTTAAAATAAAAATATTAAGTTCAAATCGAAAAATAGTGATTAATAAATAATATTATTCACGAACTGAATAGTATTCTTTATTTACAATTATTTCCTATTTTATTGGATAATTTAAATCGAAGCAAAATAAGTTGTAATGTTTACAAATACTGGAAACGATAATGCTAATAATATACTAAATATAATATACAAAAACATCACTACCTACATCGGTATGTTTGGTTGCCTACATTAAAAAGACATTTTTAATGTGTATGAATCGTGTGAAATATTTAATCTTCAAACCTATTAAAATTTTTTATTCAATCGATCTATCATTATTATTCAACTTCGAAGTAATGAATGCTATTAATTTTTAAAATCGTTCTACATAATGGACCTATTGTTTAATTGTTTACCTAGTGGCAAGGAACTAAAAAAAAATGTTTTAATTTTACTCCAGGTGACCTTAAACTACCACAAAACGGCAGTCCGATCCATCAACATTTTATAGTTTTCCGCTGTACTATATTTTTCCACTCAAATTATGTAATATTGATGAAACTAAATATAAATAATTGGATTATTGTAATTTCTATTTCGTTTCATTAAATATGGATTTCCATCAAGAAATGAATATGACGGATTCCATAAGATTTCGACACAGCTTCGAGGTCGAAAGTCATCGATCTTTCTGAAAATCTAGGAAAATGTTCGTTGTGATTCTTTCTTCTTAAAAAGAAAGATGCTATTCTTTTAAAATGCTGAGAATATAACAGTTTAATAAAATGCAAAAAATACCCAGTTGTTTGATTATTTAATTATAATCACTCGCAATGGTTGACATGAAAAAAACAGCGTTTTTCGACATTTTTGGTTTTTTGATTGCCAAAAAGTTTCAAAGCATTTTGGCTATATCTGAGTATGACACAAATATAGGTCCATTTGTTCTAGAATTCGGATAAACAATTCAAAGGAAAAAAATGTATCTTCTTAGATATTCAACATTGAAAAATTTCGCTATTTTTCAGTTTTTTGAAGATTTTCCAAAAGAAAATTTCAAAATTTTAAATCGCTTTTTAGAGCATATGATAGCTGATAAAATTGCAAAGATTTTGCTTTTTAATTTTTTATTATCCTCCTAGAACAGAAGTTATGTTTATTTTTCTGATGATATTAAATTTCGAATTTTAAAACCTGGAAAATTCAAATTTTTTTCTGATGCGATTATATCAGAGAAAACCATATTATTGACCTAAATAAATATATACAGGTTCAAGCATGGTCCACAAAGAACATTTTCCTAGATTTTCAGAAAAATCGGTGACTTTCGACTTTGAAGCTGTGTTGAAATCTTATGGAATTCGTCATATGTAATATTGAATTTTCTTCTCCGAAAATTATGTATGAACTTCTATTGCCATCAGTTATAATGAGCAATATCATTTATATATATATATATATATATATATATATATATATATATATATATAAAATTGAATTGAAGTTTTTGCGTTTATTTAATTTCCACTTAAATTTACATTTGATAAATTACTAGTGTGTTCTATTTGATTAATAGCTGTAATATTTTATAACTGACGTTAGATACGCAATATCCACATCCTTGAATAAAATATCCAATTGAATTTCAACTAAAAGGGTAGCTCTTTCTATCAATTAACAATTTTATTTTATTACCTTCTTAATTACTTGCTGCGTAATTACTGTGTACACCTATTTTATGATAGATAACTTAATCAATTCTGGAATGCAGTTGTACATTTTTACTTGGTGTACAATTAAATGCAAGTAAAATCCCGCTATTTGTACCAAATTGGTCGGTTATTAATAGAATCAAGCCGAATGATTGCATCTATAAATTTTATAGATCTGGAGATGGTTATCAGTGGAAATTGACTAATTATAATAACTCGTTTAGTTAAGTGCCTTGCTAAAGGATGAGATGTTTCAAATTTTTGTGGTTTTGATTTATAATTTTGTGTGCGTGTGTGTTTTTTTTTTCGGGATTTTCTTGTGGCGTAGGAGGCAGTAAATAGTGAAAATAGCTATAAATCTTTGTGGGAATTGGGCAAAAGTTAACATTTGGTCGGAACCATCTCATAATTCACTCCATAATCATCCGAGTCAGTATTAATTTACCTTCAAGTTTATTTAATATCCGTTAAACAAAAATTACATTACAAAATTTTCTGATTATTTTTAAAATCTAAAAAATGCTTTTTTTTATTTATTAACTATATTATCATAATTCACTTTGATCTTCAGCGAAGTAAAATGATTTATTTTTGGTACAATAAATTTAACATAATGCAAACATTTATTAAGAAAATTTTAAACCAAATAAAGGTTAAAAGTGAAATTAGAAGAATATGTAAAATGCAGCGAATAAGCTTGTAAAGATATTATTCCTTAGAAGGAGATACTGTAATATGTCAGTGCAAATTTGAAAGAATAAAATTTAATATAAGATATTAAAATTTTATTGATCCTCAAATGGAATTTGTGAAGAATTTACTGCATACGTATTCACAATATCTTTTAATTGAAATTTCTAGTTAAAACTTTAAAGGGTCAATACTGAGGTATTATTTGAAAAGTAAATACAAAAGGAGAAAGTAGCGTACTCCTATTGGTTTAAAAAAAAGTATCGAAGAGAAGTTATGAATGGTTATTGGAAGGGTCTCAAGCCGGTATTATAGTGAGAACAAACTTACAATTTATCAACATGAAACAAGTGAGACGGATCATGAGTGGGTAGTTCTCGGCATGCTAGGAATTTTTAACCCTTTGTTTTAAAAGTGCGGCCTGTATCGATCAGGAAAAAAGCAAAAAAAAAGTATTCAAAGCGACTATTACAAAATAAAAGCACGCATACGTCATACTACCGCAAATTCCTGGTAGGTAATTTTTTTATTAAACAAATCAATCGCGTCGAGGGCAAAGCAAACAAACAGATGGATAAAATCCGGCAGTGAGAGGGCTTTTATCCCTTGATTTGTCTGATCCGGGACGTTGTTTTGATATCTATTTTAAGCAAACGGCCGATTTTTATCGGCGGTTTCCTTACTGGCCTGGGAACTGACAAGGTGGCAGGAATAAAAGAGGATGCGGGAGGTGGAGAAAAGGAAACAACACACAATTTACTTATCCTTTCAGAGGATTTCATTCCAGTGTTTATTGAATGCATGTATTGCCTTTTTCTTGTCTCGGAGGTGTATCTTGTGTGCTAAAAGCTGACTCATCTAGTACCGATCATGTTAAGTCTCGAATTCCTCGACATATGTTAGTTAATGATACGTCTCACCTGCTGTCTGACCCTCGTGCCTTTGTATGAAACATGTTCATACCTTAAAAATTTACACGAGTCTTACCATAAATTGAAATTTAATATTGTAAGGTTCTACTGAAGCCGTTTTCCCTTTATTTACATGTAATATTGCGAACACAAGTGTATTCCATTGATTTTTCGATTACGTTTCGTAAAAGAACTGGAGATGTTCTTTCATAAAAATTTATAAGGAATTGCGCCTATTCGAAAATAAATTATCCGGAATGAGTAACAGATGGTCGCAAAACAACGTACGTTAATATTGATACATCATTTTTATGTAACAGCTAATAAATTGAATGCAAATGCTTATTTTATTGAAATTCTTAAAAATTATAAAAAAATTCAAATAAATTTTATCAAACACTTTTTAAGTAGCTTTCGAGGAAGTACTTACAGAATAGAATATCAAAAATATATAAATATTTAGACAACTACACTTGACAACGTTGTTGTTACAATTAATTTGTAAATTTTACAGAAAGATTTGAAATTTATAGCTAAAGATATATTAATTTCTACAATTTTGTTTTATAATATTTTGTAGACTGAGAAGTCAACATTTTGAAAGGTGTTTTGGATTTTCCTTACAAAAAGAAAAAGAAAAATTTTAGATCGACAGTGCACATCTTTCAAATGTCCAATTTTTATTCACGTGCATTTCACACTCTAAATAAAATGTCCGAAAATCGTGAAAAATCAATCGGCGATTTTTTTTGTTTATAATTGTGGAGGTGCACATATAAAATAAAATATTTTAAAATGTACATATATTTTTTTTCCATTTATATCAATAGCAAAAATTCAATGCGTCTGCATATGTAAAGAAACGAAACGAACTTCCTTTTGTGAGTTCGTTTTTATAGAATGCTCTCGCCAACTTGTATACTGCAACAAATAAAAAAGAACAAACCCCTTTGAAATGTTCAAATTGAAAACTATCCGGCCATCTGAATGTGTCGCATCCTCTTTAACTTATCGTGTATCTTCCTTTCCGCAAAATAAATTAACTTCGATAAAAATTTTAATCGAGTTCGCAAAAAAGTAATTTCCCAATTGTAAATTAATTTAATTGTGAATTAGCGGACGAATTCATTTTGCAATTAGAAACATGGTTGTTTGAAGGGACTGTAAATCTCAGGTGGACAAGGGTGGATTGGTTGTAGGGGACGACACGCGCGGGGGAACTTACCAGAGGACAGGTTGGATTTATACAGGCAATTACAAGCCGCTGCCGGCTGATAGAGCGATTAGGGCAACACCTTAGATTCATTCTTGTCTGTGAGAATGGAATGCATTTCGAAAAACATTCGCCTTTTATCTACTCGAATTATACACTTTTAATATACATCCACAGTCGGGTTTTATATCATTAATTATGAACTGGGTCACAATGTTTTCTTTCTCTCTTTTTTTTTCTAATCAAATATATCAAATTTGATAATTTTATTTTTTTTTCTTGCAAATTATTTGCTACTCAGAGATTATAACAAATTTTTGACCACCTACATTTTTAAAATTTAAAGAAACATAAATTAGTATTATAGAACAGCACCAGTTCTGTAGGCAACGTTGAGTTATTAACCCATCTGTAAAATTTAACGACTCCCAGTGATAGCAAATCTGAAAGGGTACAAAAGAAGTCAAAAATTATTGTTACCTATTAAGAAAGAAGGGACGACTCATTTTTGAATTAACAAAACAAAGTATCAGTTGGAATGATAAATAATTTTGAACAGTTATAAATGAATTAATAAAGACTCAGAAAAATAATTTACAAAACGAATATAGACATCATAGATTGTGAGTTGAAAACAGAAGAGAAACATGTAAATATACAATGTCAAGAATTTGAACTTATATCAATCATCTTGCATTAGAAATGTAAGCAAAGTAATCGCAAATTTTGTGACTTACCAAAAACTAAATAAATTTTAATGTAATGTAATTTAAAAGAAACTTAAATTACTAAAAGTTTTGTGCAAATGAACAACTAACTACTTTACTACATATATATTTGTTAAGTGACAAATCCTATTTACTTTCGTTCCAATTTGTATCGACAATAATAATATCGTGCAAATAATTGCGCACTGGCATATCCACCAGCTAAGCAAAATTTATTGTGTTTTAACTCGAATCCGAACAAGTACCCCAAACAAAAGAGATAAGAGAAGTAAACCTGCGCTAATTTGCCGGTACATAAACTCGAAAGATATACGAGTAGAGAATGTAACTGCGTGAAACAGTGCAATGAATTTTGACATGCTCGTATAGATGGGAAATTAGGTCGTCAAGTTGTCTCTAGTTGAATCAACCCAAGTTATTTGATTTAATTTTGAAGGGAAAGATTTTACTTTCATAAATTAAAGCGGTACATTATAAAATGAAAGGAGCGAAAAGATAAAAAGGGAATTGCATACGTACATGGGAAAACTGGAACGTACAGATAACGGAAAATATTCTGCTGTTGTGTACATTTTAATGTTTAGAACTTTTAATTGGCTCGACTTTTATTTTTACAACAAAAAAAATATATAAAGAACATAATTAAAGGTCTTGTTCTATTTTTTAAATGTAATTAGTATTGATTGGAATAATATTTTCCATTCTTTTAACATTTCATTTTCCTATATCCTCATAAATAAAGTGCTAAAGGCTATCTATCAATCATTACGAATCAGGTGAATTTTTTTTATAAAGAGCATAGTTAGTAAATAAAGAATTATTAATAATTTTGCTTAACTGATAGGAAATTTATTTTTATATAATTTAAAATAGATCTCTTAACTGACCTTTTCCCTTCTAGTATAATTTGCAAAATAGTTTCATGTCTAAATATTTTCTCATCTTTGTAGCATTCCACTACACAAGTTTTATTAACAACAAAATTTTCATCTTTTCTTTATTAAAATTTTTTGGAGTGGAAGTCGATTCTGATTGAAGTAATTTTATTCCAAAATATAAATTAAATAACAAAGGAACGAAAGCATTCCCTTCCATTTCTCAAATTTCTTTTTCTATTTAATAAAGAGGTTGACATCTTTGCTTGTTATTTGCATTAATTTTCATTATTAAAATTTCTCTAGCGTAATATTACATTTTTTTAATTTGTTTTCTTCTATTATAACCTTCAATATTTAAAAATATCTATAAAATAAATAAAAAAATAAAACTTTTCAAGCGTTTAATATTTGATTAAATAATCACACTACATACGGATGAATAAGGGTGTGTTGTAATAAAATGTTTTTATTAGTTTGTCCTATAAAAATAAGAACCTGTGTAATAAAAGCATTAAGTTTAGGCTTGAACTCAGAATTCTGAAGCATTGTTGTCGTTTTACTTTTATTATCCATCCTTGCGTGCGCGCGCGTTTTGTTTAGCAAACATTCTGTTTCGCGCCCCATTCAAATTTAGAACAATGGAAAAGGCTTTCCGAGAAGTTATCTCCAACACTTGATAACTAATTTGGAGGCAAGTTTTCGCAATGAATACTCCTCGCATACAACATTCCCCAGCGATTTTCGTTTTCTTTTAAATTCCGAATATAAAGACAAAAATTCTTTTACCTTAATAAATGGAAATTGGTTGGGGTCATGCAAAAAAGAAATTTTATTTTATTGTGTCTTTCTCCTTCATCACCTATTAAATTTAATTCTTTTTTCTTATTAAATTACAAAACTTTGTATCAGAGAATTTGTCGACTGAATGTTGATTTCCAAATTATTATGTCGCACTTTTCTAATCTTATTCAATTCCCCCCACTCATAAAATCTAATTAAAATAAAAATTCTTGAAAGAAGTTATAAAATATTTCTATAGGATAGGGTGTGTAAATTAAGATTCTCTTTAAAAGTGCCGAAACGTCTTTTGAAGTTTTACACTCGTAAAAATGCGAGGGAGCCCCTTAAAATAACAAATTAGTTTAAATGACCAATCGTGTGCTCGGTCTCTCGTTGCTGAGTGCTCACTTTAATCATCAAGATTAAACGAACATAAATAATATTTGTTTGGAAAAAATATAAAAAATAAACAGAAGTATGAAAAGTGCTTATTGTACAATTCACATTTGATATCGTTTAAATTTAAATTTATTTATTTTTTATGAAATCAATTAAGATATGAATGGAATTTGTAAATAATTGTTTGTAATTCTTTTCACAATATTTGCACAATTTAATATCGTTAGTAGGTAGATTAATTAGGAATGAGTCAGTGTTCTTAGAACATCATAAACCAAAATGTATTCAGATATAGAAGTAATGTGTAACATATTTAATACTTTGATACTTTTCGAACTGACGATCAAATTGTAATTGCATTTACCTTATTTAATATAAAATTAAATGATTCATTTTAAAACTTTGCCTAATTATTACATGTTTAATGTATCGAAACTAATACACCTCGATGCGCTTCATGTATGTATAGTTGCATATGTTGTATATTGGATTTTAAGTTTAATCCTATCAGGAAAAATATGTAATTTTGCAATTTAGCCTCATATTTAATAAGGTAAGATTAATTAAAAATTCAATTTTCAACAGATTAAGGCGACATCCTCCAATAAGTTATTTTTATGCAAGCTTTTTCTAATTGTTTTTATTATTCTAATGATTTGTTTCGAAATTTTTACTGTTTGAAAAGTCCATGTTATTTGATACATTCTATTGACTGTGATATAGAAGTTAAATCCTTATGGCTAGAGGTGATTCTAGCAAAATATTTCGATGTCTCATTTTATATTGAGAAAGCTGTTAAACGTTTTTAATTAAATTTTGAACATGAAACTAAATTAATTGCCATACATTTTAAAAAAGTTTATAATTGTGGTAGTTTTGTGTAATGCGTCGGTGCTATCTTTGTTTGTATTGCTGGTAATTAGTAGAATACGCTTTTTTTAAATAGATTTTGTGTTGGAGTATTTATTCAATTAAAATTGTATACTCAAAGTTATATTAAAATGTACTAAACGATAAACCATGTACGTAATTATATTTGTTAATTATTTAATAACTTTAAATATTTTTTGTACGTTTATTTGTGTGTGTGTAAATTTAGGATTTGATTAATTATACAATTTAGAGTTTACTGCAAGAAATCTGGAGTGTCATCAATAGCATTTAGTAACCAACGACAAAATTATAGATGAGCAATATTTTGTCCTTTACGCAGATTTATTACAGGTTGTTAATTAAATCGATAATAACTTTCTGTATGTAGAATTTTCCCTACTAAATTTTCATAAAGTCAATAGTTACTACATCGTAATCAAATTAATTCGAAGTTTTACATATTAGAGTTTTGAAGAAATAGCTTATCTTTACTTTTAGATTGATTGTTTCATTTTTTCATTATTTTTCATTATCAGAATTTTTAAAAGTCATTATAAGATAGATAATACGGCTTGGAAAGACATAAGTAGAAATATTTTCGTTTTCTTTTTGATAAATATCAGCTAGTTTAAAATACTGCAATTGTTTAAAAAATATTGAGCTCAAATTATCTCAAGCAAATTTTATTCCCCTACACACCATTTTTTTTTATCCAATATAAATTTTCTGGCTCACCAGCAAACTACACAATACGAATCGGGAAATTGTGTTTATACACTCGGCTTCGTTCACTGAATTAATCTAATAAAAATATAACAGCATGATTTGCAAACGTTATCCAAAAATTGATCCTACCCGGAAAAAAACCACACGCACCCTTTCTGCTTTATTCGCAATGCCGTTCTGTTCCATTTGTTCCCTAATTTATATTTTACATATGATTCTCGGTTTTTTTTTATTCCGCAATAAATGATTTATAAAAAAAGCGTTTTTTAATGTAATGATCCTGGGAAAGGGTAGTTGTCAGTTCATTGACCAAAACTATAAAAATTCTGGGTAATAATTCTTTATTGCCATGTGTGTAGGTGTGACTTGTACGATAAATGATTGAGGATGGCGCAATATAATATGTAATTTATATCAAAAGATGGGTAGGGGGATTTTCATTTTTATCTTTTAATATTTAATAGCACTTAAAAGCATATTTCAAATCCAATATATAGGCGGGAGAGACTGTTATCGAATCCGCTTCTTCAAAACGATTTTGTTTGGTCGCAATAAAATCGAAACGAAACTTCCCAGCGTTATAATAAAATTTTCTAACAACGTTTTTTCTTAATATGGTCTTTTCATTTAACCGTCAGATTTTACGACTTATATTATCCACAGGCGCATTCCCGATTTCACATAAATTGTTTTAAATCGTTTAATTTTATTTTATTAAGCTGATAAGATGCTTCGTGGCATCGATTTGTCGGGAAGCGTTGATAATAAGGAAGCAGCTTAATCCAGGACCTCCTTAAAGCTTAAGCTTAACAATATTAGCAATTGCAATCCCTATGGCTTGCTTGGAGATTATTTTAATAAGATGGTTGTATTATTCTTGCTACTCAACTAATCTTAATTGTAATTGAAATACACCAACTAATCACAGTCCACGACTTTTAGGTGAGGAGATTCTATGCATTCCCAAAATTGTTTAAAATGTTGCAGATTAATCTAGTTTTTTTTTTTTTGTTATTTTGGCAACATTCATTACTTCCCTAGTTATACAGTTAAATGTTGGGGTAAAGTTTTTTTCTTTTTTCGCTAGCCATTACCTTTAATGGGTAAAATAAATTACTTCTAAATCATTACCAAGCAACGTTTCCAGATAGAGAAAAAACATCTACAACTCTCGGTGTAAAGTAGTTTTCTGTGTCGGCGTTGGAAATTATAATAAGAAAAACTACAAAAAAAACTATATTAAATTATTGTGAATAGAAAAATAAACGTAAATATAGATGATGTTATAGCATATCGAAACACATAAGAAGAATATATTGTTTGTATATGGTGGCTTCGTCCTATAAATTCTTCAACTCGGATTCGATTGTGAAATTTTTTAATTTTATGCATAATATGCATTTTTTTTTTTAGTATTAAAGATTAGAATTTAAATGTCAAATCTTCAATTGAATATTTTTGCAAAACTTTCACTAATAAATTTGCATTAAATGGAACCAAAATAATCCGATACTCTTCGATCCATGTAACTAAAAGAAGAAAAAACAAATTCCTTGCAAGTAAACAATCTCCATCTCCTTTTACTTCTCCGATTACGCGTTTTATTGCAAATAGAATTTATTGATTTATCTTTTTCGAATAATTTATTGCATTTTTTCACCATTCTAAATGTCAATGTTGTGTAATCTTATAAGGTCAATATAACTCCCTTTGAACGAATGCCAACGTGCATTCCGGAAAAGAGCTTGAACACTAAAACAAGGAATTAAATCTTTAATGCGAATTAAATTAAATTAACCCTAAATATTTTTTGTTTGTTAGATCGCTCTAATAATTTCTATTTGATTTGTTGAGATTATCCATTTGGAACAAGCTCAAAATGTAACATAGTTAATCTTGAAAAAGGGGAAAACACTATTATTTTTGTGGCGCTTGATAAGAAAAACGAATTACATAATGGAAATACTGCATTGAGTTATAAATTAGAAAAAATTGAATTTATGGGATGAGATGGGGAAAGAGGGACAGAATCCCACTACAAAGTCTTGTGATGTTTAGATCGGGTTTGTTTAACTTTATCGAGTTTACCCTGGAGGAATATTTATGGGTGTTAGTGGTTACTAACTGTAATTACGTAGATACTAACTGAAGTTACTTTTTCCATCCACAAATGAGAACCTTGTTAAATTACTCCCTGGCATACTGCAAAGCACGTCTTGACTTACTAATAATTACACTGTAACATGTGCTTAATCCAGTTACAATGGCACAAGGGACGATTCACAAAATCAGTTTAAAATAAATTTCAAAGGCCTGATATTTAGTCATAGGAAAATTGATTGAAAGATTCAAATTTTTTTCCTGGAGAACTTTAAGATTGTCAATGAATAAAAGATTTCAGCAGAAATAATTTATTTGCTAAATTATAAAAAGAATATAACATAGAAAAAAAAATGTTATCAGATTCTTATTTTGGTTCCGTATGAAAATTGGAAGTTTATCGCTCTATTATATCGGTAGGCAGGTACGTTTATCAGACACATGCATACATTCGATAATCTAATTGAATAGCGTTACAAGAGATATATTGACCCCGTTGTACAAATTTTAATCAATTTTAAACAATAAATAATTACTTAGATATAAATCAGCCATTAAGGTTTATATGCTAATTTTGATAGAAATTTTACCGAAAATTTTTTTAATACGAGATATAAATGTACTTTCGACTTAAAAAGTCAAAAGAAAGATTCATGGCATGCGTAGATAATAAGCAGGCAAAGCTTGATCAGGGTATAATGATACGCATAGGTAGCAGAGTTTTTACCGAAGAAGAAAATAGCAGAACACTAGAGTAAAAAAGCAAAAATTTTATGTATTTTTAATTTTTTTTTATGTCACATCCTTATCAAGTATCACACATCGTTTAAAAAGTTTTCGGTTCAGATTATCCAAGAATTTCTTTTTGACACGAAACCAACTTCTCCACGAAAATAACAAGATGAATTTTAGTAATGTTTGTGTATAGATTTGCATATAGTTAGTGAGAAACCGATACTGGGATACAAGTTACATTAATTTACATATTCATGTAATATGCACTTTGTATTAAAATTGGAGGGGTGCGCTTCCCTTGTTATTCCATACATAAATAAACTCTGTTTTGCGGTACTTTTATTGAAGCGTTCTGTTATTAATGATGATTGTTAATTATTATTTAGATTAAGAGTACGTTTAAAGTTACTAGTCGCAGCTTGGGCGAGAGATATAAATGGTGGTCGTGTATGCGAGTTCATATCTTGTGGGTTGGTAAATGATGTGAAGATTAAATATTATTGTATAATGGAATGTTGTTAGACATGACTGGAGTATATCAATCGTACATAAATTCAACAAATCATCTCAGTGGTACTCTTCTCCGTTATTGTTTAGGTTTTCATATATTCATAATGTACAAATTTGCATTTCAAAAAACAAAAATACATAAATTCCAAATTATAGTTCATATTTTACTTTGTTATTAAACAATCTTCACATTTTAAAGGCACTTAATGTTTTAAAATGCACATTTGCAAAATACATTATAAATATTGTCTCTTTCTCACCTTTTCTCTCTCTATTTACCAGATCTAGAAAACCCCACTTTCTTCAACTTCTTTTAACACTTTAAAAGAACACTTTAAAAGAATGTGTTATATTTCATTGATGGCTGCAGTTTTTCCGGAAAAAAAATGTTTCTTGCTTACTTTTCAAGTAAAATTTTAAACACATTTTGCTACTATTATTGTTCAAATATCCTCTACTGGTATCTAGCAGTCCATATTATAAAAAAAGTAGGTGTGGTTAGAATAATGAATGAAGCGTTTATTAAATGTGGGGGTAATGGGGAAAAGAAAATTTTATTTCTTCCTATTATGAATAAGTAGAATAAAAATCAATTTTAATTCGCAATTTTATGGACAACCATGATTTTTATATCATAAAAATTTAAATTAATTCTTTTCATCCTCTCTTATACAATTTTATTAATTTTTTAACAATAAAAGGTCCCACACAAACAGCTCTGTTTAAGCAATAACCGTACATCATAAAATTTAATTTGAGGACACGCAATTAATTCCCTTTTTTTTACAATTAACTCGCGATTAAATGTAATTAAAGATGGGGACACACGCTTACAAAATGGGAAAATGTAATTATTTTTTGGTCGGAAATGCAATGCAAATCGTCGAATTTTTTCGTCGACTTTCTCTCATTCCCTTATACGGACCGATTTAAACCAATGTGAAATTCTGGAAGTCTGTTCGAATGGTAGCTTTGTCTCTTATATAAAGTTAACCTAATTAACCGGGTGTACTGAATAAAAGAAGCCCACATGTTGTAATTAAGAGCGACAATTAATCTTGTAAGGGCCGTGATTAATTATAAATACGGCGGGTTTAATTTAATAATGGATTTTATAATGTTGAAGAAGGAAAGAAATGTAAAAAAGGTTTATAATTTGTCTACAATTAATAGAACTATCGCATGTATAAAGGCGGGATTCCACTGAAGCAACTCTGAACGACATGAGGCATGATACATGTTTCTGAGTGTTGCCTGATTATAGATGTGCGACTATGTGGCACAAAATTCAAAAATGTTGCATGTGGAATTTGTCTCCCCACAACGCATGCGCTTTGTCGTTTAAGTTTGTAGCACACTACAAGTTGCCCTATCCGATTGCTGTTGGATAGCGACGACACTATTCGACACGTTCAAACCTGTCGAGAGGTGACGCATGCGTGCCTGCAACAACACTTGACACGTAGCACGCCACAAATAGACATGTTCCTTGTGGCATCGTGTTGCTTCAATTCAGCATGCTACATGTTGCCTAAAAAGTTGCCTCCGTGGAATCCCGGCTTAACATGTATATTTAGTCATCATGTTATTACGTAATCACATATTTGCAAATGATAGACAGCCAAGATCGTATTGTTCACAGAGGAGATTAGTTTATTTTATATTACAAAACTGACACAATATTATTTCTGTTCGAATTGAAAGTCTGCTGTTGAATAAAAAGTAATTGAAAAATTTCAGAAAACTTGTAAAGTAAATATAAATAAGAAATCATACAACACAATTCTTATAATAACTTGTTTAATATAATTGATTTAAAAAGTAAGTAATATCTAAATGTCAACGCAATATCCATTTTGATTTACATAACATACTTAACAATATGAAAATTTCGTAAATAGATTTAATTGTGGTAGAATACTATTAAAAATACAGAAAATATAACTCGAGTCAGACATACGAGTGCCTTAGCACTGCTTTATGTCAGACACACTTGTTGATTCTTGCTTCGACAAGAATGGAACAAAATAATAATAAACGCACTGGAGAAACTTTAAACGGTAAAGTAAAATTTAATTCTTTATCGTTGTTAGATATGTATATTTACTTTTTACAATATATCTAGTAGATCTTACAATTTCTTTAGTTACCTACTTTCTTTAAGTATTTGGGCGAATTAAAATTTGTAAGAAGGAATCTTCAAGTCCCTTGTTAAAGTTTGGAGCACTGACATCTATCTTTAAATTTAATCTTCTACCTCATTCTTGTTTGTAACAGATTCTTTTCTTATGATTTCTTATTACACTGTATAATTATAAACTGATTTTTCTGAACTCGTAAAATAATAAAAATAGTTAATAAAACAACCCTAAATCAGACAGACAGACAGTTTAATATTTTATTTTAAATCAATATCACTTATGGAAATAATATATTCGATTTTTGTATTAGATTGTTCAAATTTGATCCTTACGTTAAAAGTATCCAATATTTATTTTAATTCCCAAATTTGATGTGGGGTTCACTTATTTATTAATGAGGTAGCAAAATAGCTTGCCTTTATAAGTAATTTTGTTGAATTTAATATTTCAATGTTAAGAGGTTAGCCCGAATTTTATAGAAGAGTGGATGATAGACTTTAAATAAATAAAATAGAAAGAGATGGGTCTTGTTATATAAATAGATTAAATTTAACTTCATATTGAAGTTCGTTTTAAGAAATATTTAAGATTTTACAAATTATGAATATTGAATTTCCTTTTTTATGAATTTTATTTATTTGTCAATAACAACCGAATATATTCTTGTTATAAATGGATTTGTATCTTCGGATAGAATATGTTGATAACTGTTTTTTCAACCTTTCGTATCTCATATCATGCGCGAACATATTTAATAAAGAAGTTTTTTGCTCAGAAAAGTTTGTAAATCTAAAATGTATAATGGTGTTTCTTTTACGACGGTATTCAACCATGAAACAACAAGTATGGATTTTTCTTAAAAATTGTATTTGCTTTTCTGAAAATTCTTGCATCTATAGGGTACAAACACTATTTTGTAATAGTTTAGTGATTTCGTAGTCCCAAGTTAAGTTGCACAATTTATATGATAAAATTTCAACCGACTTTTAAAAAACTCAATTAGAATTGCTAAAATTTGTCATGTTAATTCCAAAAAAAAAATAATATGTGATTTACGAACTAGAGTTTTGTAGTGGTAAGAAAATTATAATCCTGAACTGTCTGAATTTAATAAATCGACTGCGCGCTTTTTACAACTTGATTTTAGCCATCGCAGTAATAAATCTCTTAGAAAAATTACGTGTCCCTTTTCCCAAGAAACTTATGGTCCTAACAGATGCAGCCTCTTATAACGCGCGCCCGTAATAAATTTAATTCAACTGCAGTTCCTTAAAGACTATACCCCCTGGCATATAAAAATTACAAGCAAAAAAAAAAAGAGTGGAAACGCGGAAATAACAAAATTCCACGCATCGAATCCATTCGTATTATCCCAATACCCTTCAAGCCCTTTTCTCACTTTCTATACATATTAACAAACATATTCCGTCGTAAACTCTGGAATGCTACGCATAATTACTTCTTTGTTATTACAAATAATGCCGCCACTGGAAATACCTTCATAGCACATTTCTATTCTGATTTAAACAGAAAATATTGCTGTTGTTGCGGGTACTCGTACTACCTACGAATCTCATCGTATTAAACTTGGCCATAAACATTTTTTATGTGCGATTCATAAAGTAACACACCGAAGCGTAATTAAATTCGCGCGCGCACCTCTAGTGGTTTCCAACTCTTTTCATTCTACGGCCCGATTGTGCTTGAAGAGGAAATGTTCCCATGAAAAACCGCACGTGCAGAATGCGATTAAAATGATGCATTGGGGAATTTATAACCTTCGGAGATTGTGGGAGAATTTTTTTTTTAAAAGTTGAATTTAAATATAAGAAAAAAATTAGTCGATTGTCAAGAAATGACATCAGCAGACCAATAAATAAAGCGCTTTTAATTTATAAACGGCTGGCATTCTTGTTTTGAAAATCTACTTAATACAGTACTAAAAATAATAATGATTGAATGTAATTAAATTGGTTAATGTGACTTCTTTAATTTTCTTCTGACATCATATGAGTTATTTGGTAATTAAATGTTTTTTAATATTATTTAAGATGACCATTAATTTTTCTGAATATAAACCCTAAGACAACTTTTTTAAATGTTACATTCCAATTAGGTGTATGTATTAGTAATCATTTATTATTAAATTATTTCTAGTAAAATAGTTTAGATGGTTACCAATCTAGCAAAATAGATAGCAGACATTCAAGTAGCTTCTGCTATATTGTAGCAATTTTTCGATATTCGCGGAATTTGAAAAATATTATATTTAGTTACGACTAGGGTTGCCATATCTAAAGATTTTACCAAAATCTATAGATATTTGATATGACACATATTTTTGTCAAATCTAAAGATTTTGAAAATGATGACGAGATATGTATAAAAATAAAATAATTATGAATGATGATAAATAGATGCTAAACAATGACGGATATATAAATAAAAGGTGGATGTTGATAAATAGACGATGGCAAATTTTTAATGACAGATAAATGATGACATACGAATATTATTAGATTAAAAAATTACATGAAAATTAAAGCAGCTAAAGGATTTAAACATTTTCAAGCTTTTACATTAAAAATGGGCTGTAGGCATTTTTAGATAGAAATGTACAAAACAGAGACTAATTATTAGTGCCTAAAAGAAGTTTAATAAAAATCCCTTATTTCATTTTAATATCACTTCAAATTTTTGTCACATATATATAAATTAATTATTTTAATACAAACGGAACTTTTTTTTTAAATAAATGATCTAATTTTGTTTATAATTTTGCATATCTCGCCGTTGACGCAATCATTTTAATGTATCATCCAATTAAGAGCATACTCACATTTTTAATGCAGCCAGAGAGAAGGATTAAACAGGAAAATGTATAAAGCTTAATGAAATGCAAAACAACATGGATTTTAAATTAATATTGAATTTAACTAATCGGATCTAATTAGAGTAAATGTTGTTTGCAGGACTACAAAATTATTTATTGTATTAATCATTGTATCCCTGGTTATTAATTATAAATTTGATTCTATTTAATTTATTTGAATTGGTACATAAACTATTTTAAAATATTATTTTCAGAATATTTTACACAAAGAAAATTTTTAAAATAAAATAATGTGCGTATTGTTTATGATAATAAATTTATGAGGAGCGATAGAATAATTATAATATAAATGCCTGTTTATATAATTTCTTTCAATTATTGTGCAAATGATTTATTTACAAGTGAATTGACTCTAGGTTTATTTATTGCTAATTGTTATTTATGAATTATTCATGATTTTGTTTAATAGTTGTTTTTGTTAATTACAATATCGTGTCTTTATATTTTATTAGTGGTAAATGGACCATTAAGTTATGTTTTCTAAGATCATATTTACATTTTACAGTTCTGTATTCATAATATTAATAAAAGAACTTAAAACAACAATAACCGATAGAATTTTGATTTTTATTATTTATTCTGGGAAAGGAGTTAGAATAGCGGAACATCCCTTACACCTTATGACATTTGATTGCTATAATCCTATGGCCTACCCCCCAAAAAATGTATTTTATGTTAAAAGGACATAAAATAAAAATTTACAAAATATTTATATATAAGAATACCGATGATTGTCATTGGTGCTCGCATTCTTTGAGAATGGCCAAAAATAGGCCGAAACCGGTAACGAATAGTGTAACATTTTGCAATAAATTAGAAATTGAATTTTTAAAGTTGTCCATATAAATATTCTAAACAAATTATTTTCTAAGAGTATGTTTCATTGAATGAAATGAAATGGGTATCGTTATGGAAGAATAAAAAGTCGATCGATGCTTAAACTGATATGAGAACTGCAATTCAACATGTTGCATTGTTATATTAAATAACACAAGTGTAAGCAACCATATAATAACTTGTATTTAACCAATCCCGTCCATAATGTATAATAATTGTAGATTACCGGTCATTGTTCCATCTAATGAACCAGTGGACATGATTCAACATGTACTCAATAATAATCATTTCGGAAAAAAAACCGGTAGCTCAACAAGATTTTCGAATAATTATTGAATTAAAAAAAAAAACAATAAAAACAATTCGAAAATTCTTGTCGTGAGATACATTTAAATTTAATTTGAGCAACGAGTCGAAGTAAGAACCCAATTAAGTAGAGGACGATGCACGCGGGTGTATTTTTAGCGCATTATATTCTGAAAATAAAATGGTGCTATCGCGGTCTAATTTACGTTCACATTCCGAATTCGAGAGTTTTATATTGTGGCGTATTCAGGTATAAAAGAGGACCGATTAACATATGCAAGAATGCCACGGACACAGGGGGCGCCAGTTTTGCAAGTTTCTACAAGAACCAACTTGTTTTTGTAACACCACACTAAATTAAGAACAAATGGACAGAAGTTAAAAGGATTTTATTTCAATTGGATGTATTTTCAAGACGGTTTGTTCTTTTTATAAGACTCAATGTGATCCACATCCTTACCACTTCCAACCCCAATTCACAAGAATACTTTAGGGATATATATTTTGCAAAGGAAATAAATACCAAAGAAATTTAATAAAAGAACTATTTCAATTTTACCATCATCATTTAATTTTTTATTTGCATATAAAATGTTTTGGAATATATTATCTAAAAACAGAACTTGGGATATGTTATATAATAAAAATTAAAATAATAAACCATCATCATCAAAGGTTCATCAATCCGAGGATTGGTTCTCCATTCTTGCCGATTCTGTGCCGTTTCTTTTAGGTTTTTGTAGTTACACTTACCGACATCTTTTTGGATCTGCTTCATATAAGTCACTCTTGGTCTTCCACGTCCTCGTTTTTTGCCAGCTGTCCGTTTCAGTAATTTCTATTGCTTGTGCTAATTTGCACTAAATATCTTGTTTACTTTTATTGTCATTTGTTATTTAGCTGCACAGATAGTAAAATTCTTTAACTTCTTCTACTTTCTCTTTTCAGATTTTCCATCTGTCTCTTATTCTAACGAATTTTTGATTGCTTTTTTGTAAATATGTATTTTAAAGAGATTTATTTATTTCCGAAAAATAAAAGTTAAAAATTGGGTCCATATTATACACTGCGTTGCTACATTTTTAACTGAAATTTAAAACACTTTACACACAAATTTTATTGTTTAAATATAATATGACGAAAATTCCGAGTGAAACGAGCTTATTTACTGGATTCAGACTCGAACAAACGGAATTAATATAAAGAACAATGGAAATTTATATTTAAAAAACCGGTGGAAAGATAAATTTCTAAAGCAAAACTGCAAAGATAAAAAAAGTAAAACAAAAACAAAATAAAATTTAATTAACTTATTAATTAAAAAAGTTAAATATTTAAGTTTCTTCGTCTTTTAAACTAAAAGTTGAGAAATTAAAAGAAAGTTGAAAGTTAAAAAAGTGGTTAAATAAAAGAGTTCTATATCTCTTTGAAATATGGAAAATTTAAGAGTTAAAAAAAATGTAAAAGAAAAAATTAATAAAAGTTGAAAACTTCTAGATTTAAGATAAATTAGTTAATTCAAGAATTGATTTATTTTTAACTTTTTACTTTTCGCAGAGTAGTGTATATGAAGAAAGTATTGTAATCGTGATGAGTGTTCGTTCTGTTTGTTTGGAACACAAAATTCAGTTTTTTAATGAAAATTATTAAAAAGTTGTAAGGAAAAAGAAACAATGCTCGATTTGGGGTATTCCCAAATAGGATCGTATAAATAATTAAAAATAAAATTAGTAACAATTACGAGAAATGTGGCAGTAAAAAATAAATTGAACAATTTTGCTATTTCCCTACAGTAAAGTTTTTTTTTTCCTGACCAAACGAACTGTTTATTTCAATATCCGTTCTACAAACATTTCGCTATCTCCAATATTATTTTAAAATCAGAGAAATGTGATGTCTTTTTCAATATAAAATAAAACCGAATCATTTTTCAGTTAATTTATTCCAGCTCATTGAACGCACCCAGCATCCTCATATTTGAACGTTCCTCTCTTCACGTTCACGTTATTTTTTTTCGCAATCCAAACAAACACACACTCGAACTGATTTAAAATTCTTTGCGCATTCGTATAATTGGAATCCGTTCCCTTTTTCAAAATAAACCGTTTTATTAACCGCCACGCACTGTTACCCTCTCAACAAAAAAATAACAAACATAGGGATAATAAGGTATAAGCCATATGCTGCTTTCTGGAAGATGTTAAAGTACCAACGCAAACCAATAAATAACAAGTGCGACTTGTACATTCAGCAATTACATTTCTCATAAATAATCGCATGTTGGTACTAGAGCTTAATATAAAACGCATACTTATGCCGATAATTGTATTTTACATTATCCCATGCATATATGATTGGGTTGACGTTCCGTATGCAAATGTCCACGTGCAATTACAATATCAAGTTTCTTTTAATTACTTATCATATATTTTGATATATCGCGCAATTTTCTTTAGATATTTTTATTAATGAAGTTTTAGCGATTAAATTAATTAAGTTGGGGATAGAAGGTATTAAATACAATGCAATTAATAGATGGATGAAAATCGGGTTGATTAAAATTTATGGGACTCTGATGCGCTAGTTGATTCAAAGTGAATTGGTTTCTTGCGTGGCTACTGATAGTAATTTTCAACGTACAACATTAGATAATGCTGGAAGTTTTAATTAAATATGCTATTTTCGGTCAATAATAAAGAAATATTGGTATGTTGAGCAAAAAATTATTGGATTATTCGAGAATAAATTTTTTATTTCAGGCCAAGAATTTTATTTATTTAATTGCAAATAAATCCATCTGTTAATATAATTTGCCAAACTAGGAACAACCTTTAATGTACCATAAAACTCATTAAATAATAAGCAAAGTGTTACGCATTGCAGGAATTCCTTGCGTACACCTATAAATATGAGAAATATCCGAGAATACAAGTAATAACAATAATTTATTATACAAGCTTCTACTATTACATTATCCACCATCCGTGAAACTCGCGAATCTCATCCCCTAGACGCTCATTTAATTTAATAGTGTGACTACAAAATCAAAAAATGTTCATTGAGGGAAGGATTCCAGGTGCATTTAACAACCTTTCTTCTCAAACCTGGTGATTATGATATTAACACGCCCAAAAAAAAATTTCGACTATAATTTGGATGGAATCCTCAGTTGTAAGTTGTCTCTCTCCTTTAGAAAAATCAGTTGTTATTTAATGTATGTAATCAATAGCTGTTTAACGTTAATTTATGACAGCGAAATTGATAGTTACGCAACTCGCAACGTGCTTTTATAGAAATTTGAAATGCATGATTTTATTTAATTTAATTACATGAGAAGGTTCTCCAAATTATGCCTTCGTGTGCGATTACTCCATTTGACACTTATACAAGTATTAATTATTTTAAAATTCAATGTTTTCACACTTTAGTCATGAAAGTATAAAAATTTACTTTGAACAACTTTATAACTGCAGAGGGGTTGGTGTGTAAAATAAATTCCTGTTTTCATGATAAATTTAAAGAACACTGGGGAAATGGGAATGTAGTTTGTATGTAGTTGAGGGACAAAAAAAGGATGCTGAGAAAACTAAGAAAGTTTTCTTTCCAGGTGGAACGAATTAATTTTTTAAATTAGATTTAGTAGAGTGCCAGTTTTTTTTTAGTTACTTTGTAATTGCTGTAATGTTTGCATGTGGTTCAGACGAAGTAATCGTAATGGTTGTCATCATGTCAAATCGATTCTTTTAGACAGTTAAAAGTGTCTTGAAAGCTAACATGCGATAATTGGATTTGACTTTTTTACTTAATAATATTCTAACGTGTTTAAAAACTCAATTCAAACCCAATTTTATATATTCATGTGTTTTTATTTTATTATAACAAGAAATTTACTTCTAGGCGAATATCTTAATTCTAAAAAAAAAAATATTTTATTTTATTTGGTACAATACTAAATCTTGTGGTTTCAGATTTACTGCTGTTGAACATTAGCTGTCAAAATAAAGTTAAAACTACAAGATAATTATTTGTAAACTGAGGAATTATTTTTATGCTAGATTTTAAATTATTCGTTTTAATTTATATCCTACGGTTGATACAAGATTTCCTTTTATTATTTTATTAATTTTGTTTATAGTTCTAAAATATCTTTTATTTTTAAATAAAATGCTTTTATTTTAGTTAATAAAATTGCTTTCAATTTAAATTTGTTGATAAAGTGCAATAAAATATTTTGTTTAATTTAATTTTATTTTTATTTATTTTTTATTAAAAAGTAGTCGCGTTAAAAAATGGATGCAATTCTAATAGCCAATTTGTTTCATTAGTGTATGTAAATTTGCGAGAGAGAATGGAATAAAACTGAGCAAGGTTTCAGTGGTTACGTGAAAGTAACTTCCCTTTGATTTTTAAAATTAATGGAAGCGCAATTAAGTGGTTCAAAGGGCTACAATGTTTCTCCACTTTTACCTTTTCAAGTGAAATGTGCATTTTACTCATTTGCAAATGTTTCACTAAGTTTTAAAGGGAAAATTACTTTTAATTAAATTAAAAACGAGACCTAAACTTTAACTTGTAAATAAATTACAGAGATTAACTTTTAATTATTTCTTAACAAATATTCTTTTAAGATTTATATTTAGATTTATTCTGGTTATGAAAGTGAGATAAGTTTCCATTTTAAATAGAAAATAAATTTTCTTTTACGGAGATCATTTGTAAATAAATAATCTGTAAAATTGGTATTAAAATGATCGTTTTGCATATTTTACTTGTGTTTTTAGGGTGGGGGTGTGGTAGAAATGATGTAGAATCATATTTAATCTGAAAATAAAAAATTTCATCACGAATTATTATATAAGTTAATTACTTATACTGCAATGTGTATTGCTTACCGTCAGGGATTTCCAATTATTTAAATGAATATTTTGATAATTTGAGAAAAATCGTAATATACACCTAAACAATAAAATTATTCTCAGTTTTTCTATGGATTCATTTTGTAATAGCATCGCAGATAACATTGTAATAAATTTCTTCAATTTACGTATTAACGCATAAAAACTGTGTTAAGAGATAAAACTAAAACCCGGAAAACAGTATAATTTGCATAAGATGCGACGATGAGTGCGTATTCCTTGAAGAAAAAGAACAAAAAAGGACGTGGGATATTAAAGTCTCTAGTAATATAATTAAAGATAAACCAGTACTAGAGCCATACATGTCTAATTCATAAGAAAAATGTAAAGCAATGCGAATAATTTCCACAACGTGTCTGCTTCCTCATACAATTAATTGGTTCAAGTTCAAGATTGGAACATCTCATAATTGAAAGTAGCAGTTATTTATAAGAAATGTTGCTTTGAATATTACATAATCTGCTATGTACCGACATTATGGCTCCAGACTCGACTCCTCTTTTTTTTAACTTTTTTGAAATGCACCTCTGTACAGGAAGAGGAGAGTTTATCATTAGTAAACTCGACACTGTATGAACTAGAATTAATTGCTGGCTCCACACTTAACCACTTTTACTGCGCCAGGCATAGATTATAAAATAAATCACGGTGTGTATATGCTTATTATCAAGTCTCATGACCATAGATCTGTATGTTTAAATGCTTACGCGAATTTTCCTGATGTCTTCCATGTTTGGTATTTGAAATGCACTGATTACAACCAGGTACTGCATCGTAAATTAAATTCATTAAATTTATAACACAAATTTTATTAGATGTAGTGCTTTAACATTAGTTACTTATTAATTTATGATGAAATAACTTCGAGCTGTTTATTTATTATTAGAATGTTTAATTCTTAATTATTCAGATAGTTGGAATAGATTATAGGTGATATCAGTTGTATTGAAGCTAATCAACTAATATATGCCCGGTAGATGGTACTATTTATAAATTTGTGTTTCCTTAATAATAATTATTATTATTATTAACCGAAAAGAAATGAATGAATTCAAAAGTTACTTCGGAAAAATGATTATCATTCTCCAAAATTCCTATATTAAACTAAAATTTATTTTGACGTTAGATTTTTTCTTGTCCATGTGAGGAAATGATTGAAAATAACGTATCAACGTACATAATCGAATGCAAATTTTCCAAGAAATCCAAATCTGGTCTTAAAAAAAATTTTCATTACAAAATGGTTCCGCAACTGTTTAGGAACCAAAATTTATAAAACGATTTTCCAGAGTGCGAATGGTCTAAATTATTGATTGTTGGTTGTGGCAACCAGAAAATGCACATTTTATTTTGTTACTTTTAAATAAATAATAGAAAAATAACGCAAACAAAATAAAGTATGGAAAGAATTAAATAAAGGAAAATAGCGAATGAGTATAAAATAATCCAATCGCTAATAAATAAATAAATAAAGAAATTGCATTTTATGAGACAAAAAGCTAAACGTTCTCCTTTAAGTAATTTCGAAGACAGACAGTACAAATCAAATGTAATTTATTTGAATTGTTTAAATGATTAAAATTGTTGAATCGAATCGCAATGTCATCCAAACGAAGGTCACAGTGACTTCCCTCCAAACCAAACTCCCGACCATTTTTAATTTAAATAAATTCGTGAGTCATAATTTGTTATTAAAACCAGATAAAAATCTCTTCAATATTTTTACAGCACTCTTACTCATAAACGTACACATATTAAAATATACTTTTGGGTGTTAAAATCGGAGCTTTTTGTTAACGAATGTGATTCAAATTACAATCCGGTTAATCGGATTACTTTTGAATGCTCCGTGCTGGACATTTTCATTCGCATCAAGTACAATTCAATTTTTTTATATGTACAAAGTAAACCTTCTGTAATTAATAGGATTTTGCAATAAAATATTTATATTGTGACGATAATAATTTAAAAATTGTGAAGGGTGTGCTCGTGTGAATATAATTGTTAATAAGCGGCGCTGATGGTGTTGGAAAAGATGGGGTGTTGTGATAGGGATAAAGGCGGTCTATTTGAAGATGATCTATTGGCGTTCGGGCGCCATCAGATACTTTTCAGGTCTTCTCAAGAATGTATACCCACAATGGGGGCGCTCATATTAATGTTTCTGATCTTTAACTTTTTTAAATCATTTATTTATGTTTTCTAGTTGACTATTGAAAACACAACAATAGATCAATTCACCTATTATATAAAATAAATTCAAGAATCAATAAGAAATACAAATAATTTCCTGAAATATTATTCAATTTCCATTTATCCTTTATATTTATGTCTTATGTTAACTCTAACTAAGTATAGCAATTATCATATTAATCATGATTTAGATATTATTTTTTTTATCAGCTTCTGTTCACTTGTGTTAAAATAACGAAGTTGTAAATGCCTCAGCCATTTTCCCCAATAAATGATTTTGTTCAACAAAGCAAATAAAAATCCTAACAATACGCTTGACTGAAATAGATATTCCAAAGACATGGCTGTACATTGAGAGAAATCAGCAAATATTACATCGGTATTTTGTAAAAATTGTAAATATTTCCTTGCAAAATTTAAATGAAACTTTTTTAAAATATTTAACTTAAATAATGGAAGAACGTATGATAGAATATCAAGATATTAATTATTGAATTGTTGCACTTGATGATTTTAAATGACAAATAAAAATTAGTTGCCAACTTGGAAGAATAGAGCACATGCACGCCAACTTTGAAGAATAAAATAAAAACCAATTTTTAATATTTTCGCTTATACGAAGTTTTATTTATTAATTTTGATATTCGATTAATTTTGATTAATATTTGTGCAATTGAGCCATATGCATAGTTTGTGTTTAATTCATTTTTATTGGCATTCTCATCCTACATGTATTTCCTAAATTAATATTACGTCTTGAATTTATAAATATTTTGGGTAATGTATATCCAGCAGGAAATGGAAAATATATTCCTGACATTAAATATAACGAATGCGTCAGCCGCAGAAAAGGAAGCTGAATCTTGTAATTCGTTACGAAAATGAAATTACCATAAGCAATTTTTTAGTCTCGACATCTTTCAAAAAATAAAAAGTACAAACAAAAAGTTGACCGCATAAATTAGCCATATTGTAGGTGTGACCTATACAACGACAAAACGCGATGACTAAACGCAAAACACTTCAGGCAATCACACAAAAATAAAAAAAAAGGAAGAAACGACACCGCGAATATTCTCCCTGTTTGGCATTCTTGCATACATTAAATTCTAGAAGTGTATACAACAGCACAATCCAAAGGTCGCGTTTCGCTTTTATTTTCTTTGATCCACGATCTAACCAAACTGGTGATTCATTCAGGCAGTAATCAAATAGATTAAGCAGAATGCAAAACAGCTTTCTCAGAACAAATATCCAACACAATTTTTTATTAGTTAATTATCATCTGTTTATTTTAAATTTGCATGTATCGCATAAAATTATCGTAAAATAAGTACACAACAATTATCAGGGGCAATTATTATTACTCGATCGTTTCTGTGTTGAAATCAGACGCGTTCATTAAAAAAGTTTGCATGCAAAAAGAAATCGGGTGTGTAATTTCACATCGAGAAAATGTATTATCTTCATTATAAGGGGATAATAAGACGATTTCTGAAATTTATGTTGTGTGTATGTGTGTGGCGGGTCGTTATTTTAAATTGATCGCGTGTTGATGATTATGATATGTGAAGACGCTTATAGATTATCAAAATGATACTGAAAATGGGCTATTTTTGGGAAATGTTAAGTTCCAAAAATGCCAATAAAAGATTACACTTCACAAAAAATGTAACTATCATTTAATAAATTTATTAAGGGTACAATATTACCTTTTTGATAACCTACGAAAATAATATACTTATCGACTTCTTACTAAATTTATAATAATTTTGATCCTTAAAAGAAAAAGAAAATTTTATTTCAAGGAGTTTTTTAAAAATGCATACTCATTGAATGTTATGGGTTATGATGTTATGTTAAATAAATGCTTAACTAAATAATAAATAATAAAAATAAAATGGTTATTGAACCACATTTTTCTTTATTACCAACTATTATTTGTTTTGAATAACAAATATACAATTATTATATGGTTTGAAAAGCTTATGTACTAACCAATCTCAAGTTCCAGATGTATGGCGTTAGTTTGTAAACAAGTTTGGATGTTTATAGGGAAAAAACATTCAATACCTTTACAATTTTTCAACAATTATAAACTTTAAAAGAAAAATAGAATCAGAAAAGAATTATTTCAATGGCGTGTTTATGAAACAAACACGAAATTATTTCTATTGTACTGTTTTAATCAGGTTTAAAAATAAAATAAAATTTCTTGACTTACCACCACAGAATGAAATGGAACTTATTGATAACTCACCTAAAACAAAAAAAAAAAATGTTATTTCAAACACCGTACATTAATTTTGAAAATTTTACAGAAAAAAAACCATACATAATTAAATTGGAAAACAAAATTCTCAATAATATCTGCAGATGTTGATAAGGTTTCAATTAATTAGCAAACAGCAGTAACCAATAGTTAGAGTAATAGAGGTGATTGTTTCTCAAACATTTTAAGGCTTTTTTGCATAAACAATGTATATATAATATTTTAAATGATTTTTAAATCATTTTAATCCGATGAAAATTATGATTTTTAAAAATTCCATGTACACATTAAACTTTAATTCTTATCAGAAATTTTTATTTTATTAAATCGCATTCACAAGTTTTAAAATTATTTGTGAGTGTATAAAGAAATGCAAATGTACATACATATTTGCAATACAAAATTAAATCATGAATTAAGAAATGTTATTAAAGAAAATAAGAATAATTGTTGCCACTTTTTCATCTTAATCCCAAATTGATAACCGCGTATTTAATGTCATGTAACCAATGCAAAATTAAATTTATGAATTATGCGAATGTAAACATAATCTACAATAATTATTTTAAAACTTGAATAATTTAATACTAATAAACATCCTACGCAGATCATTTTATTAGCTTTAACCGATATTTAATCCCAGCTATTAAAAAAGTTGAGTGCCATTGACGTTATCGAATTGAATGCTAATTTACCTTAAAGTATAAATCAATTCGCAAACAAAAACCACCATTATTATATTAATATTATATTGATTTTGATTTGAATTGAATTAAATGAATAATAATGACAATAATTTATGATAATATTCAGTTTTATTTTAAGGTCAATGCCTGGATTGGTGAGTAAAATCCTTTTGATGTAACTTAATCGTTCGTAGTTGATACATCCTTTGTGGTCCATACCTCTAATATGCTGTCAGAAGAAATTTGGCTAAATAAATGGCCACTGCTTATTTGTGTTCAAAAATGTGGAAAAGGGTCTCAGGGATCATCTCTTTGGAACCCTATCGGAATTTAAGGAATAATAGCAAACTTCGATCATTTATCTGAAATAAATCGATAAAGGATGGATATTGTATACGTGAATTCAACAACTTTAAGTTTTTATTTGTATAAAAGAGAAGAGGTTTGATAATAATAAAAATGCAATTTGTGATGTAAATCGAGTGTAAGTGAATTCCCAATTTAAGCTACATTGTCGTTCTAAAAGCAATAATCCACTCCCAGGTCGTTTTACTATCTCCGTGAATGCCGGGCGTTGATCCATTAAATCATAAATGCAAGAACTATTTTAATCTTGTGCCATGCACACTTCCATACAAATTCACATTTTTAATGCCTTAATAAATATCGATTTAATAAAAACATGAAACCGCCATAAATAATACTTAATATATAGTAGAAAATGTGCTTCTGTAAACACATTTTAAAACCGTCTTATAATAAATTAATAACTATTCAAGATGAATCAACAAATTAATATTTTAAAGGGGAACCATGTTTAATGGAAATTATTATTTGTGAATGGCTTTATAGTTCCGTCTTATTTTATATCCGTCATTATACGAAGGTTGGATTTTGGGTGCGCGCAAGTATCACGAGGATTATAGTTTAAATAACGACTCTAATTTCTAGATGATTAATTTTTTTATACCATGCAAGGATACTTTGTTCTTTGTGATACAAATAGGTATTATATTCATACAGAATATTTTTTAAATATGAATATATAAAAATAATTTAAAAAAAGCACGTACTCATAATAAAAATTTTCAAAAATATTGTTTTAATATTTACTTGAAAATTTTTATAGAGCACGTTAAAATACTGTTCATCTGCTGAAATCATATTATTTAATAAGGAGAATGGACAAGTGATAAAATACCCTTTGACTTGTAGCTTTCTTCCTGTACCCATCAAAAATATTTTTTAGACTTCAAGAATAAATCTTAGCTTATCACGGTAGTTCCCAGTTTCGCACTTTATTAAAGATTAAAGAGCGACCACGGTATTAGATCGATTTAATAATTCATCGTTTCCGTACTATTTTTCTTTTCACATACTTGATTTTGTAATTTTTATTGAATTTATTAAAATGGAAAAAATAATATATAATAATATATTTATAAAATTTAAAACTAAACCACCATCTTTGGTGGCATTTTCAACGAAAGGTTTTTTATAATAAAAAGCACAAACAAATCGTTAAATGATTTGTTCAGAAAAACTGAAATTTTCAGCAAATTTCTGGAGAAATTCGAAGTATTTCACATCACAAAGACGTGACCAAAACATGACCTAAAGGGAATGATTAAAAATTAAAAAGAAAAAAAAGTGTTTTAGCTTTAAATTTTAAAATTATTTTCTACATAGTAATCTTAGATATTTTTATTTTTGAGATATCTAAATTTAAATTAATATATTTATATTTTAGAATGATAATTTACGAGAACTAAGATGGGGCAAGTTTTCACATGTGAAAGCTTGCCTCAAATTAAGTTTTTCATTTATTTATTAATTTAATTAAATTTATTAATAAGCTTAACAGGTTTACGTGTATTAACTGTCTATGGGAACAATCTAATTAGAGCTAAGCGAAAATAAATAAATAAATATTTATTTATGTGCAAAGCAAAATATATTTTATTTAGAGTTTAGGGAAAAAGTTTTTTTTACGTTTGTTGCATGTTACAATGGTTAAAATAAAAATTAATAATAAAAAAAAAACAAAAAAAAAGTTTTTATTTTTCTCCATTTAAATAACTCCCATAGGCTGGGAAAATTTGCGGGGCAAATTTTCACAAATTTAACGTTTTAGAAAATGTTTTTTTTTAAATTTCAGAGACGACTTTCCAATTATATATTCAATGCTAGAAAGAGCGAAAGACCCAAAATGCGAAAACATGCCCCGATCTCCTCTACACCTAAAATAACTAATTGATTTAAAAATATTTTTCTGTATTGCTATGTAATGAAAGATAATCTTCGAAATGAAGGTTGACCTAACCTCCTTTTCCTAGCACATTTCATTTGAAGAAAATTACAATTCTGTTTTATATTTTCCCTGCCATATCCACTTGGAAAATGTGTAGAATGCGTAATCTGAATTTCAAATTATCAAGTAACTTAATCATTTTGCAAATATTTTCCTTTTCGATTATGATTTTAATAGAATTTTTTTGACGCCTCTCATAACAGAATTAAAAAAAAATCTTAATAATAATTTATCCGTTGACAAGAAGCGTGCGCAATTTTAATATATTTCTCTTCTCCACATATAAAAATTTTAGATTGAAGATTAAGGATTCCACCTAGCGAGAGGCCCCCATAAAGTTTCACATTTAATATGCAAATTCGCATTTAAATATGCAAATGCGTGAAAATTATTTTATTATAAAAAAAAAGAAGAACGCGTTGGAGCGCGGTGTCCTTTTTGAAAATGCGTGTTGGAAAGGTCAGTTATTGGTGCGTTAATGATTACATCAGATTGCGGACTAATTAGTGATTCCGAGACAAGTTTATATGTCATTATTAAGTTATCAGTGCGTGTATTCATATTAGTGTAAACCACAACCATTACAACCGTTGCGCCATGCCATCCCGCCACTCTACTAATTGCCTCTAACCGCCTGACTTATCCTTCCACTTAGAACCGTAATCACTCATAACATTGTCAGACTAATGAATTAATCTGCGACAAATTTTATACACGCCGGTTGGCCACATACATGCGCTTCCTATGTTTCATTTAAATTTTAGGATATATTTAGTTTCTATTCGTTTGGAACTTTGCACATTAAGCGAAACTAAACAGGAATAGCTAATATTTGCATTGCTGCTTAGATCATATCAGAAAATTATACGAATAGTTGCAAATTATAAATCTTCTTTTTTTGTTGAGGCTAGACAAATCTATCACCTATAAAGCAGATGCATTTTTGTCTAATATTTTTTTTAAATAGAAATACAATTTATTTGGCTATTGAGTAACTCGACTTAAATTAGACTTTTAAGCAGTCAAAATGGATAAAGTATTAGGATACTCTAATAGATTTTTAAATATAATTTAAATAAGTAAAATTATTAGTACCATAATCACCATCTTCTTTTCCGTCTATTAGTAAAAATTTATTATATTATGTATTTTAATTTAAACAAATACATTTTTTTCTGAGCAAAATACGCATAATTTATTTTTGCACCTATGTAGCTTTTTCATCAAAATATAAATATAAAAAGCAATTTTAATATAAAAATGCATTAAAAAAAAATCATACATTACATTTTATGTACATATTTACAATGCTTTTGTAAATAAATTTATATTTGTTAGTTGAATTCACAAATTAACTTTAGCTATTTACACAACACAGCTTTATATAACGTTGAAACAATTTTAATTAAATGATGTACTCGTATTTCTATGAATTTTCACATTTAATATCAAATGTAGTCGTTGATGGATTGAATTCATCGTTTTAATATCATTGTAAAATGCGTGTGAATTAATTTGATTTACACCACTTTATTTGAAAGTTTTAACAATTTGTACAATTTAATGCAGCAATGTAACATAATTCATTTCGCTTTGAAGTGATTTTGAATTTTAAAATTTTGATTGATTAAAAAAGAAATAATTTTTTTATACCTACCACATCAATGAAAATATTTTAAATTACATTCGGGATACATTTGACTTTATTGATTTATCTATCACTTTTGTTGTATTTTTATGTACGTGACTTGTATTTTACGTTTTTATATGGAAATATAAAGTTGCATGGTTGATTGGCGCACATCAATTTAACACCGACTTGTTGCACTTGGCAGATATAATATTATTTACATGCTAAAACGTGATGGTGCTGCTGTAAACATTTATAGTTGTTGTATAGTACTAATGGGAACTTTTGACATATCCCTGGATGGTATTGACACTTAATAATTCACTCATGGAAATTGCATTTTACATTGTAATTGCAGCAATAGAAGGTTGGCTGATTACACCTAACAATTTACAAATGATTATTAAACAACTACATGCCATTTAAAGTACATTTTTAGCAATTAATTGAAAGATTTTCAATGAAAATTTAGCATTTTGTATTATAAATTTTTTCTAAATATTCAACAAAAAATATTTTTGTGCAAAGTGAAAAGGATATAATATACTAATTCCATTTTGTCGGTTTAACAAGATATTTACCATCTTATCTTCGGACACAAATTTTAAATCTATCATGTGGGTTATGAGGTAGACGTATCGAAAAAGTAACTATTCGATGCACGAGTATTCGTTCAACATTATTTATACTAAATATATAATATAAAGGAAATTACTTTGCAATATATAAACAAATCATATTCTAAATCAACTTCTTGTATAAACATAAATTAACAAAACTAACAAGTGATGAAAGATTTTCATCAATAATCATATCGCATAAACGGCAGGAATATTAATGAATATACTAGATACCATCTGTACAACAACTAATGATTTATTAACACTAAAAAAATAAGCAAAGTAAAAATCAAATAAATCCCTTATTATAATTGGGGCATAAATGATAATTAAATAGAAATGTGCGTTTAAAAATTTTTTGTGATTTTTTAATATCGTTATTTTGCGATAAAATTGTTGACTCTGAACCAGATTCTTCTCCTTTTTTTTAAACTTTTTTTATATAGAAGCAGATTAAATAAATTCGGTCTAAAATAAAAAAAATATGTAATATTAAAAAATGCTTTTAATTTTATTTAGTAATCTTTGTTTTTGGATGACATAAATATTCTTGACATCAAAATAAAACAATTTTAAGCTGAAATGGTGTATGTTATGGCTTCATTTATCCTATAAACAAATAACATACATCAATATTATTGAAAAGAACAGATTTTATTTGGGCTTTTATGGCCCCAAAAACTATATCGAAATAGAATCATATATCCATTCCACACAATCACACAAATATCCCTTCTGTTTACTGCAATTCTTTCCCTTAAAAAATAATCATAAATAAAACTCTCTCCTTCGAAATAAAATTTATTAGGCTCTTAACTTTATTTAAATACACAACTACTTTATTCATTTTAATTTTAACAAAAGAAATAAACAAACACATTAATTATGAAATAATCGTAAATAATAAACTTATTTCTACCTTATTTAAAAACATCCAAAAGAAAAATTGTATAAATTATGCAACAATAAACATTGTAATTTAAAGCAAGAAAAGTATCTAGCGTATTTCATTTTATTACCAAAAAAGTAAATTACACGCTGTTAATAATCACAATCACAGCTAATTTTATTTATGTGACAATAATGAGCACACGTGCGGAAGAATTGTATAGAAATAAATATGCTTTATTTACAATCGCAAGTAATATCTGTAAATTACTTAGATATACTGCCGATGCCTTTTTCTTATATAGTATAGTTTGCGCTTTTAATTATCATAAGATATTTTTAATCATAAAATTCAAGCATTTTAAACTCCTTCTATTTGAATTTAATTTTTTTTAGAGTGGAAGAAATATGACTATCGATTGTTATGTGAATAAAAAATAAAGATATCTCCATCATAAGATAAATCAATAAATACTATTTGGATACTTTGTGGCGAATGTAATTTCATTTATTTTGAAAACATGACATTATTACCTTTGAAGTTATAAAAGCTAAAGTTGAAAACATGAAAAATTTTTGTCACGGAATGTATCAACTGCGTCTTGGACAAACATATAGGACAAAATGGCTTCCTTTGAAAAAAGCAGAAGAAATATTCCCTTAAATATATTTTGATTAAATATAAAATAAAGGCCTGTAGAGATGTACGAAGTTAAATCTCCGTGTATAAATGAAATTTGAAATGAAACAGTGAAAGTGATAACTTAAAACTATTTATGTATCTAATTTTAATATAAAATCAGTTTATTTAAAAACAAAACTTTTATTTTACGAGATTGTAGGTAATTAAAAAAGTGAATATAAATAAACACAGGAAGTTCAATCGAATGACGATTCTCCTACATTTGGTCTTTTAAAAACACATCAAAATCAAGCAGTAGCCTGATTCGTGTACCGCTTTCACATTGATTTAATTTGGTACAACACAAAAAACTGCGTATATATTTATACCAAATAACAATAAAAACGCAATTTTATTTGGTCGCGAGCTTAAGCCGATACATAAATATTTATAAACACAGTATGCAGCCCGCAAACAAATAAATATTTCAATGCGAACATAAATAAATTAAAAACATACATAATTAGTGTCAAATTAAACTAAACTAGTTTATATTACGTAGGAAAGTTTATAAAGGAGCCCGGTATGAACGTGCAACAATTGAAAAACAAAACAAAACAAAAAAACTAATAAATACAAAAACGTTTTTCCAGTTTTTTTAATTAATGTATACGTTGGGTGTAATTTACTGCAATAATAATGATAAATCAATACGGATTTCGTCCCAGTTTGAAAATGCAAATTAATGCTTTTAGTTTAGCACCATACGAATATCTGCCTTTGTGTAAATTTATAATAATACATTCGAAAATAAATAAACAATGATAAATGTATCGATATATCAATAAGATTTATTTATTTGTATATAAATTTTTTTTTTGAATATGAGATCTATGTAACCTTTGGAGAATGGCGAAGGTTAGAAATTGTGACTGCCTACGTAAAATTTTATTCAAAAAGTATAAAAATAGTTAAAAAAAAAAAACAAAACAAATAAAAAAAGAAAAATAAAGGTGCAATATAACTATTCGAAATTATGTTCATTTTGCTTTAGAGAAGCAGAACCTAACATAATAATAATTATGCAAATAAGTATGCTTTAATAAGTTATTGTAAACTTTAAGTACTTCAGTTATTCTCTTACCAACTGCCACATCAAGTTTAACTATATTGGAAATGTTACATTGTATTGCTAATATGTATATATCTGCTACAATATTGTTATACAAAGAGTTTCATGTCCATGCTTTTCCAATATCTATCATTTCACACATTCTTTTATTTATTTTATTGTTACCTGCAAATATAAATAAAAAATAGAAGAAAACAGTCTTTTACTTCTTTGTTTTTTGTTTAAAGTCTTATCATATATTTTTAGCTATTTCATTAATTATAGATTATTCTTTTTCTTATCTTTTTGTATTTTATATTTCATGAAAAGTTTTTCATTGTGGATGAAATTATGTACTTTCTTCACATTTATGTATCATACGACACATATTTCGTAATATGTTTGTTTTATATTGAGAGTGATGTCAAACTAAAAAAGGAAACAGCTGACATCATAAAATATTAGCAGACGACGAAAATATGTGTATGCGCAATATCAGAAAAATGCAAACAAAATTCCAGCACGATCCTTAACAGATGCATTCATCCAGATTGCATTTCGCGCACTCGAACCCATAACATCCACACTTAATGTATTAATTTATATTCCGTGCGCTCACCATGCTATACAATCAGTTAATTGCACATACCCCATTAATTATACGAGAACAACATATTAATAATATAAATACAGGAAACCATAAGAATAAGAACAGAACTATTAAAATTTTAATTTATTTTGTGAAAATAATTTTTTTATATAATAAAAAGACAAAGGTACTTTAAGGGATTCTAAAATTTAATTTATTGATATCTTGTTAAACTTTCGAAAAACTTTGTATATACTTTCTTTTCTGTATTTATGCAAAAGTTTTACTGGCTATAAACTTTGCCAAAAATCATAAAAATATTTAATATTTCAAAATTGAAATATGAAATGTGAAAGCCACAACGTAAAAATGTGAAGTAAAATGTTAATACTCATAAACATTTCTAAACATATTAATTTCGAAATATTAAAAATTTAAGATTTGTATTTGTATTGTAAATGTAAATTATTAAACGCTCGAATATAAATAAACATCTGAATTCCGGTAGACTTATCGGCGCCGCGAGCTTAACTAGCCTATGTGAAATTAGATAAGTTAGGAGAATAAAAAAGTGTTTGAACGTTATTTAACTAATTTCCTTTTGTGAATATTTTCCTTTTTCGATAGAAATGATTAAATACTTTGCCAAGTTCCAGTAATGATGTTTGTACGTATATAAAACTAATCAATTAAAAAAAAAATTTTTTTCAAAAATTCCTTAAACTTAAAAAATTTATTATAAAACAAACATCAATAATTTAGAATAAATAATAATATTGCTAATATTTACGCATAAAAAATCAGCAGCAAATTTAATTTTACGCTTGTTTTATTAAATTTTATATTTTTAAGATTATTGTTAATCCGCGTATTAAAAAAAAAGTTTTATTCAACCTAAATTTCTAAGTTATTTGAAGATGGTAAAAAATTTAAAAAAGACTTTTAGATATTTCAGGAAGGAGCTATGTTACAAAAATTAAATTTACTCTTATCAGTTATGAATATCTTACAAAACACTCGAAAATAACAAAGAGCTACAACTGAATTATCAGATAAGATCTGTTTACTTTCGCGATGCTTACAAGTTAAGCTACCAAATTACTAACTGTTGTAAATTAAATATTATTCGAACATATTTGTAAATACTAATTAAGAATTGATTTAGAATTGACATGAAGCCTTAAAATGTAAACATTATCGCTATTCTAAGCCTAATTAAATATTGGAAAAACGAATAAACGGTAATGCCTTTAAGCAATTATCTCGACATATTTTACATTTTTATTTTTAAACATGCGTGCGGCATCGCATATTAAAAGAACATACAAACATAATTTGCCACTTAATCCCGGATTTTATGAGAGTCTATATTTAGAGCAGGGGTAAACATTGTAAAAAGTAAATTAAGCCCAGGATTAATTATCGATAAATTAATAAAACCATCCGGAACCCTTGCTATTTTCAACCCCTGAATGAGGGGAACACATTTTGTTAACGGAGTTAATACATAAAGTGAACGGGAACACAAAAAGTTGCAAGGGAAATTAATTAGCCTAATCCTGTCCTACATAATTTTAATACACTGATATTATGAGCTAAATGTTTTTTATGAATTGAAGTAAAGAGAAAGAAGATAAATTTCAAATGTTATATTGTATTTGATTTTTAGCAGCAATAAATGCAGTTTATTTTTATCCCTAAATATATATCTTGCGGAAAAATAAAAATCGGACTTACTAACAAATTCTATTGATCTTTATAAAATATTAAATCTCTTACCTTAATATCGATCTCAGTTTTCTTTTCCATCGCATGCATAATTGCTTGTCCAATCCTACCATCTAGTCCTTTAATCACAGCCTCAGCATTCACCCCAGCTTCATTATTATGTTGTTTCATAGCTGTCACTAATCTCTCGACAGCTTCCACATAACCATTCCACGGAGAATCTAATTCCGCTACATATTTAGTTAAGCACCCCCTCATTACATTCAAACAATATCCTGAACATGGCTTCGCTTCACTTTTTAGTCCAATACATTTCGGACAATATGTCATCTTCATCAATGCATCGTGACACTCTACGTTAGACTTCCCATTGTCTTCTATAATTAATGTATCAGTAGCATTGAGCACTTCCACCCCAACACCAAAAGCTTGGAGAAGCAATCTAGTTGCATCTAGGCTCTTCGAAAGGGATTGAGCTACTTGTCGAGGAATATCCCCGAATGGTTGTACTTCATTCATTGAATCTTTTAAGCATTGCTTATATTCGAATTCGAAATCTTTAGTTAATGTGCCCACTGTGTGATGGTACACGAGGGGGAACATATCGGTAAAGAAACGCGTTACGGTTGATGTGATATCGATGTTCGTTGTGCCGAAAGCGTCTTGACTTGAATTTATTTGTACGTATCTCCTGATATCTGTATATAAACTATTTGTTGCATCTTTAGAAAGCGCTGATTTTCCTTTGTATACTTGTGCGAAGAGTAGCAATGTCTTATTTTCTGATTGACGCGCCAACTCCGTAACTTGACCTGAAAATACAAAGCAACACATGTAATTCTTCGAAAATTGTTTCTTATTCTACATACAGATATAGATTTAAATATTGATCATTGAGTTTTTACTGATAGATAAGAAATTGTAATTAAATTCCATACAAAACAAAATTAAGAACATTACTAGTGCTTACATCACAAGGTTTTATTATGTAGTAAATCGCTCAAGTAACACAATTCTATTTTTGATTGCAACGAGACTTAATTACTTGATCATATGCAAAAAAAGCAAACGATCCTGATGAACACGACTACAAGTAATGCAAACCCATCTTTACCATTTCAGTTTGGTAATTATAATTATATTAATTAAATAAAGAACTAAACAACGTAACTTTTCCTTTTTTAATATTCATATTTGCCAAAATCTTCAGTTATACGTTTTCGACTTTTTTAAAGTGGATAAATAAAATTTGTTCTTCTTATGCAATGAAAGTATTAAACTTTCTAGAATTTCCTCTCGTCGTAAAATGTTGTAAATTTATGAATGTACATGTAATGTACACCCCACATCCGATCTTAATCCATGTCCCAATTCATACAACGCGATCCGTAACTAATATTACATTCATTCTAATTAGTTAACATATGTTACGTTAAATACGTGCAGTTAGATAAAACTGTGCCATTACATAGGCAGATTACAGGGAGGAAATTATAAGACTTACCTATTAATAGCGAAATAAAGTTCAATGGCTCTATGGGATGAACATGAACCTGTTCTATCATTTCTTTTTATTTTCTAATTTAAATTATTTATGGAGTATCAACAATAGCGCGAAGCAAACACTCTCTGAATATTTTGTTTCATACAAATGTGATTAATGATGATTAGTATGTGTAACAGGGGAATAAAAACGAAATGACAGCTAAACAATAAGCTGAATCAAGCCTATATACAGCTGCAGGATAATATTATCAGCTGAATGAATGGAATTAATTAATGTAAATGCAACAAATAGTTGATTTCAATTTTTCTAGACGGATTTTTTTCTTGTTAAGTTTGTTTTACCATAAATTAAAATTTTTGTGAGTACGCTTTATATTTTCAAAAAAAAAAATACACATTTCAGCCTTATTATTCTACTTTATTTAAATAATTTTATTCTCTTAAATATGTAGATGCTCTTTTGATTCAAAAAAAACCATTTTTAAGCTAGATCTAGAATTTTGCCCTATAACATGGCAAAATAAATTTTATGCGTTTCCAGTATCTGTTTACGATCTTGCCTCAAGTGCTGGGACAAGTTCGCAGCAATTGCTTTTTTTCCCATTTTTTTCTAAAAACCAAAATTTCCAAGAAAACATGGTGTTTCTGTTAATAGTGATTAAAGATTTTTAACTCCATTCAGCGTTATAACCAATAAAAAATGTTTTGAAAATCGAACTTAGAAAAAACCGATCCGAACTTACCCCATTACTCCCTAAGTCCGTTTTTTGTAATAATCATTCTCCTTCGATTATTTTTGTATATTAAAATTGATATTGCGATATCAATAACGATTTTGCCTAAAATTCATGATAAGTGCTTTTTGTAATTATAAATTTTATAAATCGTGTGATAATTTTTTTAATTTATTTCATTGTTATGGCAGTGTGGTGGTAATTGCGTGCAAAAGATCTAAGTGACACAACCAAAACGTATGTATTTCATAGCACCACGCTTAAACGTTTTTGGGGGGATATAAAAGGCTGTTTTACTGGCTGAAAATACGCAAAATTCCTGAATAGCAACCGCGCACACTAATAAAATATAATGGCGCACCACATTCCGAGGTCCAAGAATAATTTCCATCCATTTAGAAATGGGTCAATTGATGAATGTCATCAAAGAGAATCAATTGGCATGCGCAAGTTCCAATATTATTAAAAGCATATGCCTGCCACAGATAAATTGACATGAATTAATATGTAAAAACTGCATTCCCATATATGGAACTTGTATACCGTTATATAACATACAAGTGCACAGATCAATAAACGGATATAAGAAAGTTACCATTTTTTTTTGTGATGGGGGATTGATTTAAACGGGTCTGAATTCAATGGACGGGATTTTTTTTTGGAATGGTGTGTGAGTGAAAAAATTATCGATGAGTTCATCCCTCCCTATAATTATGTCACCAGAAATGCCACATTAACGTGAATGTCAAGGGATTTAATGCTTTCATAGTAAAACTGCTACAACCGGGGGAATTTATCGCGCATCGCAAAGGTTAAACAGAAATTCCGCGCGATAATATATTTATGCATAAATTGCGGCAAGCGCGCTCATCCAAGATACATAGACTTAATGCTATTGGAATTTAAAATTTCCACCGGATTAACAAATTTCTAATAATAAACTGATGAGAATTTTATGTACCGCCGCCACTCTATTATCACATCTGTTAGTTTGTATGGCCAGAATTAAAGTTTGTTATTTATTTTCGTATAAAAACCCAAAAATCTATAAACCAAACTCTTTAAGTAGAAGGAGAAAAAAATCTATTCGTTGTTTGGACTGTTAAAATATTTGAATAGAACAAAACAAATTCTTTTTGATGAAATTTTAAGAAAATAGATTGATAAAACGTAATTTATCAATAATTTCTTTTTACGAGGAAAAACTCTTTATTTAATAGAAATAAATTGTTAAATTTAAGAAAGATGAAACATTTACTGGAGTTTTGCAGCTAGGTTTGCATATTTTTCCAGTTATTGTATCGTAAAAAACGAAAAACTTTATTTTTGTTTTCTTGAAGCAATTTTATTTTCCAAAATTTTCATATAAAATCATATATTTATTGTAAAAGAGATAAAGACGTAATTCATTCTTTGTATTTTGTAAACATGAATGTAATTGTATCCAAGAATACATCGAAAACAGCTTCTTTTAGTCATCTTATATAATCACAGCACAGATTATGCAATATAATAATAATGGTTTGTTTCTTTAAGTGACGAATAATTTTTAATATTTTGTTAATCTGCAGAATTTGCGACTTTAACTGCTATACAAAAATCTAATTGCATTAAATTGTCCGGTAATGATACTTTTTTTTAAATAATTTTTGTATTTATTATTCGAAGTATTTCTTTAATTAATTAATTTGTTGTAGTTTTCAATAAATCTATGTTAAATAGCTATTAATAATATATTAACTAATTTTCCACATTCCGTTTATTTAATCACAGTCAATAATTAAATTATGCAGTGATATTAACCTGGCAGAAATGTATCCATTCACGTAAACCAACCGTACATCCTTTATTTGTAAATAATTTCACTCTCCATCATTTGCAGTAACATTTTCGCGGAATACAGACAAAGCCGTGCGTGATTATTTGTTACAAAACCCAATACCCTCAATTCACTATTTGTATCTGTCAATAATAATAGGCATTGGGCACAATAATTTTAATACAGGAGCCAATTACCAATCATTATGTACGTCTGTCGTTTATTTATTAGTAACATACATTATATCTGGCATAGTTATTTTCAACTATCACAACTGAAGATGTATGAGCAATACATTTCAAGCATGAACATTCATATCTCTGTAGGCGACCGACTGATGGCTATGTAATTAATATTTTTTTGCATGTGGGTTTTCTTCTCGTATTTAAATCGGAACTGAACGCTAATGGATAGGTAAATAATGAAAAGGGCTCGAGTACCAGTTAGTACATCATCCATTAATGGAAACTATATTATTTTCAATGTTTTGCTTGTCCTTCTCACAATATTTTTCCACCACTTATGTTTTGAGAGAACACAATAATTTATTAGTAAACTTAATATATTAGAGAAAATTTCCCATGCAGCTTCACATTATCTGTCTCTCTCTTTCTCTCCATCTCTTCTCGTTATTTGTACATCGCTTTATGCCCACAATAAAATCCCTGTTTACAGAAAGGATTTTATGTGTCGTGAAAAATGTAGTAAGCCTTCTTCTGCATTACACTTTTGTTTTGCCGTTGCATGATGAAAATGAGATCGTTTGACGTCAGGAGGATCGCGAAATTTTACGATGCAAACCGTGTAGAAAATAATTGTTATAAAACCATAAATAACTTCGGATATGTGCTTTTAACACTTTCAAGTGATTCACATATTTAACAAAACATCGGGTAATAAATTGTTCTTCAAGGGGATGGGGTGTTTTTCATTTGGTCACGTAAGATCCATCAATTACTTATTGCAAACATATAAAAAGGAACACATAAACACATTACGTATTTTAAACAAGTAATTTAAGCTGTTACATTTGATATTTAGATTATATGCGTGGAAAATGAACTTTTTTCTAAAATAACATAATCTTAAATGACAATTTCTTTTTAAGAAATATAGTTTTAAAAAAGAAATATAAAAAAGTATACCTTCATTGATGAGACACTGTTTCTATCCCGATTCTGTCAATTTTTCTATGTTTTTTTTTTTTGTTTTTTCAACCCTGATTTTTTATTTATTTAAAATAACTTTTTTTGTAATCTTTAACATTATTTATATTGTTCTTGTGAATGTTTTGCAATTACTTTTTCCATTTGAAAATTTCAGCACGATAAAAGCGGAAATTACTGTAAATGTGTATGCAATTAAATATTGTATCAATTTAATTTTTTGTTGTTCCATTTTTTTATCCTATATTCACCTGCAATATTCTTTTTTAATACTAAAACCTATTTATTAGGTATGAATTTCGCATTTGTAAGAAGCTAATAAGCATTTTCCATAGAGTTACATTGTTGATGTTGTACATATTGCAGATCATATAATTAAAAAAAGAATATTTTAACAAAGTTAATGCAAAAAGAATTTACTGCAAATAAAAGTAATTTGCACTAGAATTATTCTCCTAATTGCAAATGGAAACTAGTAATTAACTTGTATATATTTCTCATGTAAACTCAACACTAATTACACCAAGCACGAAAAGAACAATTTTTTTATCTTTCATTAATAAACAAACTCATCACGTAGTAGTTTTCTTTCTTATAAACTGTATGTAATTGTAAATATTGCACAGAATTTTAGAAAAGGCGCGGCGGGTAAGAATTCAGTATGTAGGTGAGACTTAAAGATTTATAGGAAAAGGGAGAGAAGCACACTATTGCAACTAGTATATATGGGAGGTAGTGTAACAACACAGTAAATTGTCTACTCAGTCGTCTGAGAGAGCATCTGGGATTCGGTCCCACTGCTCACATTCTCACTAATTAATGTCTTCATCACACTATAATAGACCACTAACGGACAGACTGAAATATTACACCTATGCCAACAACATGCTCGTTTTCATTCTTTACTGCATACAAACTTCTATTGAGATATTTAAACGAATTTAAATCCAAAAGCTCATCCTTGAAATATAACTGAAATTTCCAATTCGAAGATCGAAGCAAAAACACCGCGGGTAATTCTCAATAAAAAATATTAAAACATTATTATTTCTTCGTATTATTGTTTATTTAGATTTGTTAAATAAAAGTGGTGCTTAAAAAGAAAATTAAAAAAAAAATTCAATACCATGCCGAGTTGGTGTTTTTAATTGAAAGTAAAGCGAGTTCCCAAAGAGGATTCGACAAGGTTTGTCTCTGATGAGATGGTCCAAGCACACTGTAATAGACCTGTAATTGGATTGCGAGACGGGAAAAACTCACTCGCAAAAGGATAATGTAATAGTTAGAGGAAACTTAGTGTCCCTAGAGTTTTTCAAAAGCGTTTTAGTTTAGAATATCCAATTATAATTTGAAATTGAGTAATTTTAATTGCAGACCCATAAACTAGAAAATATGTAGAAAGTTTATTTTTTCCTTAGTTTCTTGAAATATTTAAAATTTCTATTAATAATCTTATTATAAACAAACTCCACTTATTCAAATTAAATACTACAATTAAAATTAAGATATTTTATTTAATAAATAAATTACTAAATATATTTATTTAAAATTACAACTTTTATTTTCCTCGATACTAAAATTAGAATAGGTACTTAATATAATTCATGGTTCTAAAATAGCAGATGAAGAAGTAATTATAAATTTGAATTAAACAACTAGTTCAAAACGGTTTCTAATATTTAGAAACGAACGAAGCTGGAGTTCGTTTGCATTTAATTCCTGTCCTGTCTTGCATGCAGAGAAGATTAATGTGGAAAAACTTGGAAAATTCGCGGAAAGTTCTAATTACTATAAACAAGAACACCTACCCTCTTGTGATTGATGGCGCGACACGTAATTTATTATCAGCAATTTCAAAACTGCTTTAACTATGCTTTTACTAATTACACTTGTCACAAACAAGAAAAAAAAAAACATCACAATTACATTCCCCAACTTTCTTTGCCGCATTTAAATAATTAAATTCATGAAATGTTCAAAGGAAAGACAAGAGAGAGTGATATTAGTGTTTCACATTTTGAAATTTTTATCATGTAACAAAGTAATTTATTTTTTGTATGTGACGGTTGTTTCTTTGGCGCTTTTAAGAGTAATGTACAGTACATAAAATCAGGAAATGTTAAGAAGCAAAAAGGGAACATCATATCCTCCCTTTTGCTTCTTCTGCAGCGAAATGTAATTCGCCCCACTTAAACCTCCATTAGCAAGGCGCATTGTAAGGATAATTATAGGATCCTTCGACGATTCATTAATCACAAATATATATACGTACACACAAAAATTAATCGATTTTAATTTTGATTGCAAAAAACGTACGTAATAATAATACACATAATTTAATTAGGAAACCTTGAAGAAGATTAAAGAGGAGGATGGTTGGTACGTAGATTGCTGCAGTTTTCTCGAGTGCGGCGGATTAATTGTTTCGGTGCAGTCTAAACATTTTTGTTGGATCAAATTACATTTTAGTTACGAATGAAAATAACCGTAACAATTAGGTCGGACAATTTTGGGGTTGTAGCAGTTTGTTGAGTGCGTTTTATTCGGGTTTCATTGTCTTGCATTCTCCACAACTTGTTATAGAAACCTAAATTACATGCAATGAAACTTGGGTGTTCACAAAGCAATGTATAAAAAATTTAAACAAATATACCTAGGTATTTTAAGGTTTTACAAATGAATGTTTTGGAAACCTTATTTGCGTTAATAATATCAACAGTAAACTTAATAATATAAACGAGACCCACCAAGTTTTCTTTCCAAGAAATTCATATAAAAAATTAAAACAATTTTGTTACTGCTTATGCTTATATCTTGGTGATCAATCCTACTTTAAGCTGTTTTGATATATGAAATTACGTTTATGAAATTTAACGGTAAATAAAAACATTGTGGTAAACCTCGTATATGCTTGGCCTAATTATTAAGAGTTTATTAATATTAAAACAACCTATATTTTCTTATAAATTCTAAATATTTGTTCAGATAGAAAATCTTAACCTCGCATCCTTGCGATTTTGTTTACCATGGATGAGATTCCGGATCTAAAGCCGGATGGGAGCATGAGGAATTTAATTTGGATGATTAAAGCTTCGATAACAAACAGATGCTAGAGTGTTCATTATATATACAATGTAATGACATTTGACAATAAAAATATATGCACAATTGACTTTACACGATTTATGTGATTTAAATATGTACCAAATTTGGACTGCATTCATCTGATATGTCCTAATCACTTAATTTTTTGTAATCTTTGATTTATTGTTAATATTCATAATCTCATTATTGATGCGTCTTTACCATAATTCTGTTCCGTTTTAACTAATAATAATTTATAATAACATGCTTATTGTAATTTTGCTATAATCATCAATTTTGAAACATAATTTTCGTTTTTAACTTGATAAATCCATTTTTATGTCATGCGAAAATTTTCTTAAAAGAATTTCCCAAAGGATAAACTTGAAAAAACTGTAATCCTTTATTTATTTCGTACAAATTTTAGCGGTGAAACTTTTGGCAAGAAGCGAGGACCTTTTTTTTTATTATTTATTTATTTGATTTGTTAGAGCTTTGGACGATCCCTTGTTTCAACATTTGTATTTATATAATGTACTCCCATGGGAATCCTAGAGATAACACATTTTAGGGAAACGCGCCGCGTCATCCTTCTTAAAATTTACAACAAAGGTGACTACTTAATCGAATTTTCTAAAAAAAAAAAAACATTTTAAATTTTTTATGCATTATGAATAATTTCATTTAATCTACAACGTTATAGCTAGATTAATATTATTGATAAATTAGGATACAATTAGTCTTAATTAAATAAACTTTAGGTAGGTGTCGATTAAGTTTGAAGAGGAATGTTAAATGAATATTAGTACAGAAATTGATGTTGCCTCATTAAAAATTTATTGGAATAATGGGAAAGTTTGCAGATTAATAAATGATGAATTGAATTACTAAATAAACAACATATATGCTTCTACAAAAGCTTTTAAATTAATTCCATTTTCATGGTTGAGAATCTTATAAATTATTTAATTTTGATAATCACATTAAAGTTGCAAATCAGACGTCTGGAACCTGAAGGGGCAAAATCATCAAAACAAGTTATAATCAAGAAGTACGAGCAGTGCTATTAAAAAAATTAAAATCGATTATCGTTGGATACATTAACTGAAATGTAGTAAAAAAAAAAAGAGTAAAATTAATTAAGATTAGATAAATACTTTTGAAATCATTTAAATGCTTTTTAAATCGTTGAAATCGCTAAAAAATAATAATAACTAATTTTTTTACTTTAAGATTTTTCGATTTTTCATTTCAAATTTAAGACTTGCCGTCTCAGTTATTCAACTATTTATCGGATTCTTAATTATTTAACTCTTGTAACTACGGATATCAATATCAAATAAATTAAGTTAAAAATTCTTGTGGCCTTCCGAAAAATGTGTAAATATTTATGTTTCTCATTGCGCTTAAACCTTGGTAATCTTATTTGAAGATGCGGTTTATGTAAACAAGCCGCCTATTAATAAAAGTAACAAATCTGTTGGTGTGGATGTCACACATGAAGAAAATTAAAACCGCCTTTATGATCTGCATGATTGAGGGGAATTAATTTCATTTAAAAATAGAACAAGAAGAATCTGAAAAATTTATATTAACCGAATTTAATATTTGGAAAAGTGTGGTATGTAATATATACCTGTTCGACTACCAAGAGTACGCGCAAGTTGATTTCTTCTTTTTTCTCGGCGATAATGCATGCATATAAAGAGAAATGGCCATGTGTCACTACAAAAGGAGGAAGTGAGAGAGTGAGTATGGGTTGAAGAATGTGTGGAAGAGGATGGAAGGGTTGCGGTAAAGGCAGACGAAGCGAGATCGCCTCTGTGCTTTTTGAGACTGGAATTTAAAAAAAGTCGTCCGTGGGAAAGGTTCGCACTTACCTACGCGTCTCGCGAGATAAAGAAGTGCTCTAAGCGCCTTGCGTGCCCGTGTGGGTGTGGGAGAAGGACAGCGCGAGAGACCCATTCAGAGGGTGGACGTCTAACTGCATTCTTTACCCCCCTGTTGATGTTTATTATTAATAAGCCAATATACACGACCTCCAACAAATCAGTCGCCGAGCGGCGACTATTCGTCTAGCGTGCATCCATTTCTATCTTAACTACTCCTTAATTATGTGATTAACTTATGACTCCACCGCAACTTTTTATTAGTCGCCTCTCGTGCGCCTACTACTTCATTTACAACCTTTTTTCTACTCATTCATCATTAATCTAAGTATTCATCATAACACGATTTCATATCATTACTTTAATTAGCAAATTTACATATTAAATCTATAATTTTTTTTTAATCGGTCAATTTTAGTTATTAAATCTATTCTATTAGTACTATTTTATGTTACTACAACTAACAATGGTTAATCATCGTATTAAATGTTTAGAACGCAAAAAAACAAGCAATTACAATTTAAAATGCACATCAAATCAATTTGTTTTTTGCTATAGTACTAATTTAAAACTTGTGTACACATAGATTATCTAGTTAACTGTAAGGTAATGGTGATTCTAAAAGTACTTTTCTCGAACATAAGTTTCAAGATAAGTTTAATAGCGAAATCAAATTTTGCTTTTTTTCTATAAATCATTAAAATTAAAAAAATAAAACATAATTGAACCCGCAAAAATTTGCTTACTTCTACGAATAATATTTTAGTCATATTATGCATAAATATATTAATTTATTTTTGTGAGATAAGCAAAGGTTTATAATGCGTTATATCACTTTCTGTTTGTATATATATTTTTTTCATATTGCCCCCTTTGCCAAACTGTGAGAGGTTTAACATAACAGTAAGTACTTATCTATTTTAAATATTTCATAGTATATAGTAATATAGAATGAATTATTTATATTTAAATTAAATTTTTGTACACAAAGTTACAACTTTACCTATTTTTGCTAACAAATTCTGAAAATACTAACATCTATACTAAAACTAAGAATTCAGAACAAAAGAATGTACCCTATTAAATTCACTTTTATGTTCCCCGTCCATTTAAAATTGCATATATAGGTACAAATAGTTTCATGTGATATCAATTGACAGTCTGACAAGAGGCAAATACCTTTAAACTATTATTCGCTTTCTGACTAAATTCGAAATTACTATGCGAAACTATTGTATAGATGCAAAATTCATATTCTATACACCGCGAATTTTTTAGGTTGCTAGATGGATAGTACCATTATAATTCTAGATTCTAAAATGAATTAATGGTTCGCTCAAATATATAGATTTTTATCATATACACTGTATAAAGATTCGAGCCCCCTTTAGTTGATTGTTAGGATTTTATACGTAACCAACTGTGCAGATTACGTGCCAAGCCCTTTCATTGGTACTATAAATGTAATGGATTCAATGGTTACGCGAATTTTGTTATACAATTTTGGCTTAAGTTTTGCCTTGATTTTATTTTGAGTCTTTTGAAAAAACTCAGTTTTTGTATATTTATTCAATAAAATTTAGAATAGTTTTATTTTGACAATTAGACTTTTTGTTCGTTTTATTTTACTTTTTTTTCGAAAGTTAAAGTCATTTTTGTGCGCTACATTTAGAATTATTAAATATGTCTATTCTTTTATAAAATAACCTTTGAAATTAAATTATTTTATAATCACTTTAACCACATGAATATTAATATTAATAAAAAAAGATAGGGTAGGTGATTGGCGAGATAATCAAATAAAATTCTGGGTATGTTGTTTCGGAACTTTCCCCATTTATCAAAACCGAAAAAGAAGACTCTTTCAAACTCTCCAAGTTTTCTGACAATAAAATTAATAATAAATAAAACATTCACTGGGGAATAAAGATAATTTTGAATATTTACATTTACCGAAATAAATGTGGAAATACGTACAAACCCTTGAGGAAATATTTAACAAAGTTTAAATGAAATTTTATGTACTTACAACAGAACTAAGGAAAATACGTACCTGAAACAAAATATATAATAATTAGGAATAAAAATAAAAAATCAATTAAAAAACAATAAAGTAATTGAATGCTTTTAAATCGTTGACAATTATAAAAGTAATTATTATTATTTGAATTAATTTTTAATTTAATAATTTGTATTTTATCGATTTATGTCATATTACTTCGTGGAAAACCATAAGATGTTCAAGTGCTGTTGAGATCATATCGCTAGTTCTATTACTTTTAAAAGCCGGCTCTTGCTTTATACTTGGACTTATGAATTAAAGATCAATACATTACATCAAACGAGATTTTTCTAAAAATAATAATACTTTAAAATTTGGTGGATGAGCAAAATTTCAATTAGGGAAAACTAATAAAACCAAAAAGTGTCGATATATGTTACAGATTTGTCAGATTTGTTAGATTTAACGCTCGAAGAAACTTCAATGAATCAAAATGAATTTTGATGTAGAAGAATAATACTTTCAAATTTCATAGAAGTACGAGGAAAAAATCCTAACGGCGTTACGTAACTGCGAAAATAGCGAAAAATAGCGTTTTCAGAACCTTCAGGTTATGATATCTTGAAAATTTAACCTGATAGAATTATAAAGTTATACAGACATTTAATTGTTAGGAAGGTATAGGAAAAATGGGTATAAAAATGAGACGTGAAAATATCCGAAATCACCCACCCACCCACTTTTTGTCTACTTTATATTGATAAGATAATGCACTAAGAAATCTACATTTTTTAAAAAGCATTTCATTCATATTATATTGGACAGAAATGAAATCAATCTAAATTTTAAATAAATTCTCACTCGAAACTAAACGTGGTATAATTCGTATGCATCTCTAGGGAAATAAATTCCGTTCCTTCATTTCTGTTTCATGTGTATTCTGGTAATAAATAAGGATTATTTAAGTTGGGCATCTTGAAAGTCTCTTTGACCCAATTTTGTATACAAATTCGTAGGTGCAAAAAAAATTTAAACGAAATCCTCCTACCCGACTCTCTTATTAACAATTTATATTCTGTCGGCAACTAAATCATACTTGTTAGCAAAAATATAATTAGAAGCCTTAATGATCACGATTTTAATTGGCATTTAACAAAAAGCATATTTTGTTTGTTTTCAGTACAAATTGAATCAAAATGTTGATAGTATAAAGACTATAAAGAGATATTTTAATTTAAATGGAAACAGAACAAATTTATTTGTTACTGAAAAACTCAAAGAGCTTAACATATCAAATAAATTAGAAAAGTACATTTTCAAAAATTATTCAAAAAGATAAATAGAAGTATTAATTGGAATTATTCATTATCGAAAAACCACGATGATTTAGGGTTATCCGCTATAATCAAGTTTAAAATGGGCGATTTACATTTTGAAAATGCGATAAATGCCTTTAAAATATAGCAGAAAAAGAATTTAAATTAGAAATCCGTTTCACCTATTATTTCAATTTAGCAATTAAATTTTTGTTTCACTTAAACAGACATTGAGGCGTCTTAAAGTATTTGCATAAATGATTATGCCGGAAAAATTGTCTTAACAAATAACAACAATATTACTAATAAGATAAACAACATTCCCCACTTTAATAAAAAAATTATAAGACTTTCGCAGAACACTAATAAAATTGCGTACATACTAACAAACTTTTAGTTTCCGCACAAAAAAGTTTTATTTGCTAAGGAAATAAGGTTGATGAAACTGCCTTGTTTGTAAAAATACAACTTTCTGCATTTACACCTTTTAACTTAAATAAACAGGAATATTCCTAAATGCGATTAGTGAGTAGCTGTAGTTAATAACTAAAGTAAAGTAACTTTCATCACTCTGAAACTATTTTTATAAAGAAACAAATAAAAGGAAAATACGAGAAGAGTGAGGCTTTTAAAGTTTAAATGGTTTAATAAAATTTATATTAGATATAACAATTTTTTTTTATAACAAATAATATTTGCACTTTGTATAGTTAAATCTTAACTCGCACACTTCTGTAAAATTAACATATAATAATTTTATGATAAAAGACATTAAAATTCCAATCATTGTTCTTAGTAGACGAGACCATTATGTGAATTTCCGTTAAAATTTAAACTTGAGAATATAGATGCAAATTGTGCACCTCTGATAGTACAGGAATTTGCATTCATATGCAAATATCACGATAATTCAGATAATTTCACTAAATATGATTCAATTAATTGCCGTGCAATTACAGTAAACGTTTAAACGATACTCAAACACGAAATATAATTTATATCCGGAACACAAAATTCCCCATCTACTTAAAAAGAGGCCGCCGCTTTTCTAATTGTGAACTTCACATAAAATTAGTGACATAAAATAAATTGCAATCCTCCAATAAATTTTCATAAAGCGAAGAAGCACTCCCCTACCGAAATATTAATTAAATGGATTTTAATTAAACATGTCATTCTCATTTACGCCCTCGACGCATAGTTCAATTTCATTAAAATTGAGTTTTATTTTTTTGAGTCATTGTCCGTTAGCACCAAGAGACTTCTTAATTAAAATTTTGAACAAGTGATATTTATTTATCATAAGTTGATAATAAAACGGTGACAATTGGGTAGGTAGCAAGTTGCTAGCAGCGTGATTTATGTTGGAAGATATAAATATCTAATTCGATTCCATTAAATTTGCAATAAAATGTTGAAAATGTTAAGCTGATGCAAGAATGAAATCCATAAATGTTTTATGTTTTTCTTATTGATCGGAAAAATAAAATTTATCTCTCGTTAGGACTGGAGTTTTTCGTTTTCATATTATTTTTATATAAAATAGTTTACATTTCAGTTTTATTACTTATATTATTTCTGTACTTACCGTCAACAGGAAAAAATACAAAAAAAAATGCTCATGCCAATTGGGAAAATTATTTTCCCGAACAGGTATTTTTTTCTGATTGTCTTTTTTCCTATGTGACAAATGCATTTTATTTAAAAAATTTTGTTTCTCCAAATCTTTTAATAAATCTGGATTAATCAATTTTTCTACATAATCTAAATATTCGCTTGATTTTTTTAAACTTACTTGATACAATACTAAATTTTACACTTTATATGTAAAAAGTTGATGTAAAATTTTTATGTGAATTTTATACAAATTACATATTCATGTAATATCGTTGAAGTATAATATAAAATCAGTTCATTTTTACATTTCATCATTACGAAGAATAAAACTGTAACCCTATCCATGTTGAAAACGCGATGAGTTTCATATTCAATTGAAAATCGAAATCGCTTTTTTTTAAATGTTTGTGAATTTGTCCGATTTTCCTTGTAGGAACACGGTACATTTTATAGCAGACGTTTTCATGAAAATGATTGCTTTTGTAAACACTTTTCGCCGATATAATCATACTATAATATATATAGAGCATACTACAATACGACAAAATGTACGTAGACTTCAAGCATAGCGAGCTTTTCATGTACGAATAACGTTTATAATTCAGCTTTTTAGTAAATGGTTTTTTTTCTACACAAAATGATTATATGATTTTCATAAAAAATACTTTTAATCAGGAAGTAAATGAAAAAGCATAACATAATGCACTTACAATAATTAATTAGAATTTATTGCTGTGCAGCAATTTATTTATTGTGTTCTAGAAACTGGGATAGAAGCTTCTACTTCCTTTAATAAATTTTATACTGCAGGAACATTATGTACACTTGCGTCAGTTTACAAGATAAGTCCTTTAATCAGATCCTGTTCCTTATTTACCCAAGATCAATATTTAGTATAGTTACTCTTTTTCGAGAAATCATCGAATTAATCACGAATTTCTTACGATTTAATTAAATTCTTCAAGAAATTCTAATTTTAAGAAAATATCTGTTCATAAAAGTGGAAAGTAAATCAATAACGGAATATTATAAATAATTAAAATTTTGTTGAATTTTTACATAGAAACAATTTATAAATATTAAAATTTAATTTTTCTCTCTAAATGACAAATTGTTTAATTGAATATTTCAGCACAACATTTGGATATTAAATTAAATAATTACAATTTAAGGATAACAAAAATTAAAAAACAAATTGTGTAGTTTTATAGTAAAATTTAGGCATTTTCTTTTATTTTGTAGATTTGATGGAGATTTAATTAAAAATAAATCGAAACATTGGCAGAAGAAGAAAAATTTATTTAATTAACTTAAGATTACAATTTTAAAATAATTTTTTTAGTAATCTTTAGAATTTTCATAATTTGATTTAAATATATTTAAATACTGCAACTACAGATCACCTTTTTTAGCATCCATCTAAATATGAAAAAGCTTTTTAAAATAAAATTGATTCTAATATTTATTGTCATTAGTAAACGATAAATCAATTTATTGTTGAAGAAAATTTCAAAGTGCCGCTGTCTGCATATATCTAAAAATACAAATAAGCCGATTTAAAATTATAATTTCAAAATCCATTAAAACAGAAAATTATTATTATTATACTAAATTACACAATCAAATTAGTTTTTATCAAAACGTTTTACATCGTATTTCCATTTATCTGGCACACAATATCGGATTGCGCAATTATATTTAAAAAAAAATGTTTTTATGCAAATGCAATGAAACAAAGCAAAATTAGTTGGAAATTCAATTAAAAATTGGACCGGAATTAAAAAAAAAACTTTAAATTCATTTTATGAGTTTATTCCGCATTAATTTTTATCCAAAATATAATTTCGGTGTTGTTAATTAGAATTTATTGTGTGAATATTTTCATTAATTTTCACACAAACCATGTGTGAATGGTTTTACTTTTTTTTGCGCTTCGTCCTTTTTTTTATAAAATTAATTTGAAAGAATAAAAAGTGTTGGTTGCTTTATAATATATGTGCTCCGTCACAATATAATTTGTAATTTATTTATTAAGTTGTAAAATAAATTGTTGAGTGTGACTTTTCCATGAAGAAAGCGCCAGGCATCTTAATGAATATTCGTTTCCGTGCATTGTCATTCAAATCCTATTTTTATTTATAAAATTTTGATTTATTGTTAAATCTGCAAACTGGAGAAATATATTTTAAACAAATGTTGCCTCTGGATGTATAAATGAGGATTTGCATATTAATGTAAGCGCATAATATCTTTTAGAGAGAATTTATATTCTTAAGTAAATAAATGCTAAGTTATGAAACTGTTTAAGTATTAAATAATATGCAACTGGTTCAATCAGTATAAAGTTAAAATGTTTTTGCTTGCTTGTTAGGAATTTAAGATAGAAAAATAGGGACGAATGCATTTAGATTTACGACCTAAAATTTTAGGTCAGTTTATTTATAAAATAGGATTTCTTTATATAAGGGTATTTTAGTTATCTCTCTTGAGAATGATTCATGATGAATGGATTGAGAACAATTATCATCAACTCGGTACATACAAGCAAATAAATAATAATACAGTCTACTTTTCTAATGACAATAGCTTGTTTATCTACCTCGCGCCTCAATGCAAGCACAATTATCTCTTATCGCATGATTTATGCGATGCTTAATAATCCTCCCATCACTTGATAATAATGGTCCTAAGCACACACACATACACACAAAACCTAGTAATAAAATATTTCAATTTTTTTTACAGATTTTGTATGTCGCTTTATAGCTTCCCAATAACCCATTCAAGTTGATTGGCGCGCTGTGAGCTTCTCCACACAACTAGTCTCAACGGCTCATCGTACGTGATCAGCTTCCAAGTTAATTTTTTTATCGTGCCACTCATCCCGTACGTGTGTTTGTTCACTTGAAACGGAACAATGATAATGATTGAATAATTACAGTGTTTATTAATGCCGATCTCTTCATTTCTAGAGAATTATAGACCGTGCGCGATCCCTCTTTTTTTTACACTACATTCATTATTGTAACAGTTTTATATAACAAGTGCACACATTAACTTAATAGCTTTATCTCACAAAATATATCACGACAATCTATAAATGTCTATAGACATAAATTTGGCAATATTATTATATACTAACACACGTATTCTGTATTCATTTACAAACAAAAAAAAAAATGGAAGCTAATTGTTTCAATTTTTTATGGCTTTGTAGTATGGGACTTCATTGATAGCATAAAAACTTGTACATATTTTTCTACATTTATTTTTTTAAGGAAATTTTCTTTCGATAGAAATATACAGTGTAATATAGCTATTTTAATAAAATCACCGTTAAATTTTATTTCATAAAAATCCTCATAACTTCACCATATTTAGACTCCCGAGACATATAGCAGTTAAAAACAATTTTGTCAGGGTCTTTTTTTGGAATTGAAGTTTTAAAATAAACTTTTAAAAACCCTAAAATGTTTTCATATTTGCAATAATATTTAATTCTAGCTTTAATTCGTTTTATTTATTTTTATTTTTTTCGAAAGGATCATTCCAAATATTAACAAACGCCTTGTTTTCTTAAAACATATATGGTTGTAGGTGTGCCTATCAAATATAATGTTTATAAATAAAACTTATCTCTAAAAAATGCACACACGTTGCTTCAGAATTTAATCTTATTATCACAATTAATAATTAGAACAGATAAATTTTTTCTTGAAGTGGCCCTACTACATTTTTTAAATATATGTTTTATTAATAATTTATTACTTATAAATATGTATCAACATATTTCTTATTTGATTTGTAGCATTACAGAATTTCATGAATTTAACGTAAAATTGAAATCAAGAACATTCCAAGCATTTTCACAAGTAACGTTGATGATTCCATCTTGTAGGTTTGCTCTTCTTCAGTAGTTTCAGCAAACGGAATTCTCATGCGCTTCATGACCGATCAAAATTAAATAGCCTTTCTAATCTTTTTATTGCGTTAACATTTTTATAGCAGATGCAATCAAAAAATTTTTTGTGAGATCAAAAGGAAGAGGCTGCTTGAAATGGAATGAATCAAAGTTTATAATCCGTCGCTTTTGATTCTCAGCACTGTGTAGGAGAGTAAACGGTTATGTGTACACATAGTAATCCCATATTAGGTTATCGAAAAATATAAAAGGAGATTTATTAAAATATAAATCTAAGCTTGCACACTCGTGAGAATCGAAAACGGTCATAAAGGTGTGATATTTTATGTAAGTGGAGATCGCAACCATAGATAAAGTTAATTAAACATCCCATACTAATTACAAACTGTAGGTACTAAACTGCAAGAACGATTTGTTTAATGTTGTTGTTTATTACAATGTTTTAAGGGAAAGTAATACGCGATTGCAACGAGATAAGGCTATATTAATAAATGATTATTATCATAGATGATGTTTTGATTGGCGGTGCACCTGGCGCCTCCGTCTTTCCGGGTTCAAAACTCTTGTTATTTTCTTAGGATAATGATGGATGTAAATATTAGTTTAATTACTCAATCGATTGCTTTGCCTTGTGGATATACTAACGTGTCGGGTTCGCTAACATTAATTTTCAGGTTCCGGGCAAGGAAAATCCGGGGATCATAACTCTAAACCGTTCCCCCGGACCCGCTGTCATCACAACCGCCACCACATAAATTGTATAGACACCACCGAGATATTTTCACTTCACGTGCGCGCACACAAACATCAACGCATATCTTTATAAATTGCTCTCCTTTCAAAATTAAGAAGGATGTTGATTAGTGGAGGAGTAAATAGGGTGGATTAATTATTAGGACAAAAACCGCAACATCTAACGGCCATGTAATCAATGGATAAAAGAAGCCCTCGATAATAATCCCCCATTAGTTGGAATCTCAGCGCGCACGGATTTTTGACACCCGGCACATTAATCAAAGTGAATTTATTTTTGGAATAGCTTTTTCCTACATTCCACCAAGATTTATCAGAAAAACAACAAAATAAACCTTTATCATTCAGTAATTGACTGAGAAGAGTAAGAAACAACTTTACGAGCGACATTTATAAATAAATTAAAATCTGAATTAAATTTTATTGCATTTTACTTTTTTTTATCTATAATAACTTAATTAATAAATTATGTAGGTATTCATTTTATTCTATTTCCATTATCATCGGTTACTATAAGTCAAAATTCCTCTCAATGGTGATAGCTTGTATTGGCCCAACTTGGGCGAAAATGTTATTTACTTGGATAAGTGCCAAAAATTTTTCTTCAGATTTCCAATATTTATTAAAATAAAAAAAGATAACAATTTTGTTTTCATCATTAGGTTTATCTGAAAAATAGAAAGTCCACAGAGCATACTTATTTTTCATCGTGTATGATTTGGAGCACGGGATTATCGTAACCACTACTTTGTTAGTTAGATTAATTCAAGTAGATAATAGATGTGTAACGTAAGAGGACAATGGTAGTTACAAGTAATTAAAAGGTATGGGGAGGAATAGAGAGGTGCGGAGAGCCTTATTCAATATTTAATTTGGTTATTTCGATGATTATTATGATGAACGTTTCGATTCTAAGAAAAAAATATTGGTAATCGATATAAAAGAAAAGCAAACATTTATAATTAATTTACACTGAAGGTAATTATATAAATTCATATATGAAACATTTATTTTATTAAGTAGTTTTTAGTATTAATAATTTATTTTTTTTATAAATCACTTGATAAATATTTTTTTAAGCTGAATTGGAAATACACTTAAAAGAGTTTATATTATCTTAAACTTTTTTGCAATTGGAAAAACCGTGCTTATGTTACAAAAAAATTATTTATTTTAAAGAGTATTTTTGAACTTTAATGTAAAATTTAAACTTAATTATTTAAGGTTTTATTGCAAAGATTTTTAATTTTTATAAAATATATGTAATAATTTTTTTTTATTGTGCCCTGCAAATTTTTTATTTTTGGCAATTTCGCTCCTTCAACTGAAAATTGTTAAATTGCTGTGTAATTTAAAAGCGCTACTATTAAAAATGTTAAATGGAAAATCTTGTACGTGCAAGCTGAAAATCCGTAAAGTTTAAGCACGGGTTGAGACACGGTAATTAATTGCGTGCAATTACCAAGATAAAAGAGTTATGAGCCGCTTTTGTTTTTCTATCTATTTTTACGGGGGAAAGGCTAAAATGAATAGGGTGCAATTAAATTTTTCGAAGGTAATGAAGTCATCCCGGCCGCTCGCCACATTAATCCCTCATGGTTCATCCTGAAGAAAAATCACCAATCATAACTCACCAAACCACTGATCACACTATTAATTTCACTACATGTTTCAAGAAGTGTTGGTGTTGTTGTTTTGTTTTGTTTTGTTTTTTTTTTTCAGGCGAGGGATCACAGTTTCCCCTTTAATGAACGGTAATGTGTACTTCCGTTATCGAAGCTGTAATCAACTTATCAGGACCGGACGAGTAAAGGGTCGAATTTACCGAACAGGATGAAACTAATGCTGTAAGACCACCCGGATACTACGTGATTTTAAATATTAATTATGTTTATGTTTTTCTTTCCTTTTCTTTTCTTTTAGATGGATTAATTTAAGGGGAAGGTCGCGCCTTCCTCGTTTGCGTTTATCTCTTCAGGAATGAATTTTATTATGTGTTATTTATATCGGGGCGTTGATATAAAAGGGAAATCTGAATGATACAAAGGAGGTCTTCCTTTAAATTAAGTTTATAGCGGGGCTTAAAAGGAATTTTAGGGTCACGGTACGCCCTTACGTAGTTAGTAGCGAAAGATGGCATATAAACTCGCTTAGGCGGGGAATGTGCGCGTGCATGTGTATAAAAAACCATTTGCGAGAGTTCGACGACATGGTTAAGTCCTTTGCCAAAAGTATTTGGCATCTGTAACAAGCGGCCGGAATTTCTATATTCGACTTGAATATTTGATTCTCTTCTTTTTCTACGTCCGCTCTCCTTTCCCATCTTGTCCTCACTCAACGGGGGCGTCTCCACGATTTAAGAATAAACATGGATATGTGTGTCATGCATGTACAAACATCGCTGATCCTACAAGTTATTTTACATGATAATCACCATCGAAAAATATTTATTGCAAATTGTCTCTAGCACACACCTTTTCCTTAAAAAATTTAATAATATCCTCCCTTCTTAAATTTTCCATCTGCTCATCAACCATTCTTCTGTCCTAAATAAAAAATTCAACGGTACATGCAAACCCATTTTAAACATTACCTATCCCCTTCCACTTTTACCTATAAAAAATTAAACAAACCTCTCATTCCCTACATTTAACGTTTACAATTTTTATTTAAAAAGAAGTTTCTATGTGATAACTATCATTAATTCGTAATAATACAAAAATATACAGCTTTGATTCATAAAACGGGCTTTAAAAGCAGACGCAATTTAAGCATTACCAACAGAACCATATATAAATTGAAGGAAATTTCAGTTTAAGTACCGAAATATGGTGCTAGGAGAAATTTAACAGGCAATTTAAGGAAAATTGCTACAGAAGTTAAAAGAACTTAAATAATAACAATAAAAAAATATGGGTCTGCGGTTATCTTAAGTAATATTAACGAAAAATGAAAGTTTTGCAATTGCTTATACGCATTTGAAAAGTAATAGTGGCAGTCTGAATGGTTTGAGGTTGAACCAAAACAAAATCTTACTATTAGCTGAAGGAATGATGTTTTATCTATTTTATGAGAAACTACAAGTATTGTCATGTTGCCTATATACTAATTTGATGTATAGAATCACATGCACTCCTCAATTTTTATAAATTCGCATTAATTTAAGAAACAGAATTGAGATTTAACAAATCGAAATGAAAAACATCCATTATATTTCTGGATTTCTATATGGAGCATTTCCTAGCTCTAATAGAAATTTCATAATCAAAGTCTTTAATATTTTGATTTAAGTGTTGTGATAACCATATCGATTTCGAATGTCATAAGCTTCGATGACATTAAAGAATAATAATCTGGAGCAATTTCGAATCATTTGCATAATTCCAACCCAACTTGTTTAATATCTGTTTGATTTGAGGTTCCGTTCAAAATTTATTACAGATTGGAGATTGGTGCAAGCTTTCATTGCTATATCAAATATATGTTAGAAATAATAGATTTTGCTACGAAAATGGATAAAGGTATGTCTATGTGACTGTAATTTGATGGCATTTATTTCAAAGCTAAACAATTTTGATGATTCTGTAAATGAAATACATAGGGCAATTCTTATGTTTAATATATACAAAACTGTTGGAGTTAATAATAAAAATGTTACATTTGATCAAACTGCTATATCTATAGAGAGTCTGAAAGTATATGTTGATAAACCTATATATGAGCCATTTAATTTGAAATTAGTGCAAACCTATTTTTGTTAAAATTTACGAAACCATGTACTAAAATTGTAAAGTAGATAGTAAATGCAAAAGTTGATGTGTGTAATATTTTCAAAAAAGTTCGTATTTCTATTTTAGTTATTTTAATTTAAAGAATCATTATTTAATTATATGATATATGTTATTAATAAAAAAAAGAAAATTAATGCGTAAACAAAAATAAATATATTAGCATTGATGTCAGTTGCATTGTGTGGAATTGATTAAAGATACATGATTAGCATGATTGACATCCGGCTCTTATATGCACAAACTAAATATGAAAATCGATTTGTGTGCTTATTTAGAAGTCAGAAATTGCATAATTTGATAAATAGTATGTACCGATATAATCAGTCAATCAATAACAGGTTTGTCCCAAATGTCACTGAATTCATTCAGTTAAACATTTCGGTTTCAGTTGTAATATCGTGTCTTTAATAATAATCTCTACAACTGTTACATTCGTTTCATTCTCTTGACTGTTCCAAAAATAAATAAATATTTGATAAATCAATACTGTTTCAACAAGCCTTGCAGAGTTACAGATCATTATACAGCGGGACAGTGTTTTATGTATCATCAGATTTATAAACGGGCGTTTTAGTATCATGGAAAGTAATAAAAATATTTTTTGTATGTCGAAGCTTTCATAATATGTATTGAGGCGTGCATCTGTTGAGCTATTTCAAGCTACATATTTGCAACCGTCTGCAAATGTAAACTCTACATCTATCATGTTAGAAATTCTAATTTTTCTTTTATAAATATTTCCTTTATTAAGTGGTAAATTAACCTTGAAATCTTCAAAATTATATATAAAAATTCTAATTTTAAACTTCTTCCAAGATATTTAAAATAAATTTCCGATCGGAAACACTTAACAGTGTTAATATTTATATTACGGGTTAATATCAAAGAGAATGTAAAGAATTTAGTGCAGATAGATATTTCAAGGTTTCCCCAAGGGGTCTATCAAGATGTAAATTCGGCGCAACTTAATAAAAACGATTTAGGGATCCATGCCAAAACAAATATTTCTGGCTGGATTTTCGCGATAATAATAATCATAAGCTAAGGAAATCGATACGCGATTTATTTTACTTGAGTGATTGATCAAGATATTAATAGCGACATTTGATCGGTATGCGCGTGCCCCCCTTTGTAAATTTATTAACTGTCAAATTTCATAAGGAACAGGACAGTGATTGAAGAGGGTCCTTATTAAATAAAAACTAAACTGAATGCATCCCCCAAAAGATTTACATTCAATTAACTTTCTTGGGTGTGGAGGTGGTTATTAATATGAAAAATAAAGGAAACCCTTCTTCTTTGTCTTAATAAACGCATTTACATATTAATATCGCCTCATTGTACACCCACACTGTGTTAGGTAATAAAAGAGAAGTTTATAAATGCACTCTTCAGGTGCATTTCGTTATCTTGCGTTTGCTTTGGGTACATTACGAAATATAAACACCCACATAAACTGCTTGCTAGACATATCATATCGTATTTGAGAAAAAATTAGAATTGTTATCATATGTAGTTTTCTATGTAAATAAATTGAATGATTAATGAGGTAACTGTACACGCAATGAGAGTTTATTTATTTATTTTTTTTTGTTCGAAGATTTCAAGGAAACGTTATGTTTGAAAGTAAGAAAAGAGATATTGTAGGGATTTTTTCTGGAAAAAGTAGATATGCATCTCCCCTTTTTGCAATAGTGCTATGTTTGACGTTATCAAATCAGTTTACCCTTTACCTTTCCTTACTATGTTACCTTTGTGATAAAATAGTAAAAGGAGTTTTAATCTGGAAAAAATCTGGAAAATTTGTTTTTAGATAAACTCTTTAAATATGTGATTAAAGATACTGGGAAAACTAGGATATATTTACAAGAAATTTTTTTTGCTGCTGCGAGTTTCTATCTTATCTGGATATATTTCGAATAAATATTTTATTTATTTAGACAGAAATACTGAACATAACTTTTAGGAGAACCCGTTAACAATTGAAATGCGCAAGTTAAGAAAGTGCAGATTAATTGTAAACATCCAAAGTGCTCAATGTGTAAGAATCACAAACATTTCTTAATAAATCCGTGAATTGTTTTGACTGTCTATAATTCCACTTTTTTTTCATCTGAAGCCATATAATTTAATTCTAGCTAATTAATTCCATTCTTCGTATCACTAGTTATTTGTGTTAAATAATCTATCTTTCTCTCTAATTATCTTTCAAGATATTTTATTCAAATCCAAAATTCCTTAATAGAAAAACAGAAGTTTCGTGACTTTAAAGCAACTAATGAAAAGATAAAAAAATCTAGATCTTTAACGATTAAAAGCATTTCATTAGCCGTTACAAAGAAAACTATTTTTATTTTTCCTAGTTATTCTCAAATTATTCTGAATGGGTTAAATAAATAAATTGTCAAAAATTGAGATTAATATTATTTTATCAGAAATTCGATAAAAAGTTAAGTATAAACATCTTTTTATTTAATTAAACAATTTGGTGCAATGATGTCATCGCATGATTAAATTAAATTTAGTCTAGCAATCTGGTTGCTGCCCTTCAATAAAAGAAATACGATATCTCAATAACAAATGAATTGCGAAAGTATGCACACTCACGTCAAAATAGTGCAATTACATATCTAATTACAAGCATAATAATAATCGAGTTCATTCTGTGCACAGTTCATACACACACATATTCACATACTACAAATCGATGAAAGGTGGAGATGTATTATAAAGAAATAGCATGCATATCTTTTTTTTTTCTTTCTACGTGAAAAGGTTGTTGGTGCAATCAATACAAAAGAATGGGGGTATATAGTGATTTAAGGGTGAAATATTCGAGGTCGCCCTTGGGGTGCTTTTACGCGATCTGATTAGCGATGAGAATCCACCACTAGCACTAAAATATGTTACTGCTTGTGCGTTTTATCTAAAAATTGGAAATGTGATGCGCACTAGTTCATAGTGACTAGTAGGGGGAAAATTTGAGTGGCGCGTTTTTAAAATGTAAGGAATCAGTGGCGTTTACTTGTGATCGCATTTCCCTTCTTGAGATAAGAGAGGAGTGCGCGACACTGCTACATGCGGAATGTACCGAAGAGGAATCGGAAGATGCGCGGCCCGTGTACAATATATATGTGTTACAAACAGGGCGCCCCTTTTTTTCTAACAATAAAGTCTCATAGATTTAGGAAAAGCAATTCCACTTTTATTTATCATTTTCTATCAAAAATTTTATCATTTAGAGGACATAAATTTCTTCATTTATACTAATTTCCACAACTATTCCTGTAATTTTTCAAGACATGACTTATGAGGAAAATTGAAGAAAATTTAATCACTTTTATATTTTACCTAAAAATTGCAAAGTAGCAACCCTATGGTCCAAAATCATGATCCAATTAATAAATTGAAAATAAAATTTTATTGTCCCTTTTCAGGATAAAAATTTGATCATCCATGTGGATATCCCCTTTGTTTCAAAATAGACGCAAACCCTATGATTTATATTATATTTCTCGTTCTTTCTCTCTATTTGTTGAAATGAAATGCATCACTGATTGTACCAGTGAATAATTAATTTCTTAATTAATATGAATCTCAAGATCTTAAATGTGCTTTGTAATTACATAAATTATCGTATTAATCAGAAATGTCAGATTTTGCAATGAGACATGTAAGTGAATCTGTCCAACGTTCCCATCCCCACACGTGTTTGCACTCATCTTCCTAACAATAAGTTTTAATTAAAGTGGTTACAACTGGATAATCGCAGTGTAGGACATTTATTAGTTTAATTAATTGAAGGAATTCCCGGCGGTGATTCATCGAAATTTGTTACATAATTTTACGTTGTGAATAGTGAAAAAAGCAATTTTTTTGAAATGCGAGATGAACGAGTACAAAATGTGATATGCCCGAGAGCCATCAGTTTAGATGATGGACGATTTTGAAAGCAGTATGGGTTTATAATTATGTGCACTGTGAAACCACCAACGTTAAATTAGATTGTATTGTGTTACAAAATAATGATTTTGTTAGTTTGTTTTTTGTAATGTACAATTCCCGCACTTTTAAAGAATTTTCTATTTCAAAAGATTTGTATAATTCAGAATGTTTTGTAATTAAATTTCATTTGATTTAAACAAATAAAATCTTTTTTCATTCGCATTTTTAATTTCATATTTATTTTACGTTATTTTAAAATACGCTTGAGCTTACACAGCATTATTAAACAGAATTTAGAATATTTCGTTTTAGTAACAAGGTTTATTAATATAACCAGGCAACCGAACACACACATTTCATATAGTTAGTTATATTAATTTAGTATAAGTTTTTTGAAGAGATACGATGTACTATGTATATACCGTTGTGTAAAACATATATACATACAAATCATACACCGTATATATGGATAATATACACAGTACAGATATAGCTTAATTTGCTGGCTAACTATATTTGAAGTTAAATTCACATACAACGATCAAATAGACATACACAATATTCAATTTGATAAATTAAACTTTCTGGGTGAATTTTTATTACAATTTTGTATTTTTAAATTTTGTTAAATCGTTTTAATAATGATAAAACTAGTGAAAAATACTCGGCGTTGCTAGGATGCGATTAAGCCGACAATTATTAATTTATTAATAAAACAAAAAGAATATGTTATCCCCATCTTGTTTACAATCATTATTTAAAATATTCCTTGAATTGTATATGAATTTCATTTGATTTATGTAGATTTAATTACAATTATTAATTTAATTATAATGTCATACGTATATACACTTACGTCACTTTTTAGAATTTCATTAGACGTGTTTATCGTTTTTTTAATTTATAGTACAGATATAATTTAGGGATGAGATATGTTCTTTCCGATTTATCTTAATTTAGCCTTAATTTTATTGTCTCTTTTGCCTGATTTTGTTTCTCTTCTCTGCAATAGTATTTGTTTGTTTTTTAATTAAATTCTATCGTGTTATATAATATTTTTATATTATATTCATTATTAAGTGTAATTTTCAATGCATTTGTAAATGTGTTACATTGAACAATTAAAAAAGTTTCATGTAATTCATCATTTCGATTAACGAAGTTTTGGATTTAAATTGACGATATAATTAGTGTAAAACGTCTATAATTAGTGTAATTCCCTGCCTACTAGAATAATTAATAAATTCGCTGATGTATATTTTTTTATTTCTGATTTTAAAAAGATGTATTTTCTTATAAAAAAATGATTTTGATCTTTCAAAACAGATATTGATTTGTTAAATATTCCTCTTATATATTGTTAAATTGATGATTCCATCTGTGCGTTCAGTTCCTAAATTAATTTAATTACTTTGATGATATTGGACGTGAATAATAATAAATGTTTTATGGTGGTCCAAAACTTCTGTCACTAATTGAAACATTTTGCTACCAATTCAATCAATTGAAAAGGTCGAACGTCGAGACAATGTATAAATAAATAATTAAAATCCTTCTTATTTGCTAATTCATTTTAAATTTAAATGACCATACAAGATCTTAATTTAAAATTTATTCTCTTTATTTTAAAATGTCTCATGTACAAATGTAATAATTAAAGTAACCTTCCGCAATTCCTCCGCGTTTAACACGCAAATTTCAAATATATCACATGAAAGCGTAACACTTCGACTGAAAATTTAATTAAGGCGTGTATACAAATCTATTCGTACGGATATAAAAGTACGCTGCCCATTTTCGCAAGTTTTCTCTAAAAAAAATATGCAGCGTTTCGAATAAATTTACCTGGTCTACGGTTTTCAACGGAAAAAAAGGCAGAAATTCTTTTAATTAAAGCAATTTGTAATAAAAAGGAATATTTAATTTCGTTGAAGATAAATTTTATTAATTCGGATGAGTCTTGAAGGAGCGTGGTATGTAAATCATTCTAGCAAAAATGTAATCTCTAGATACTCATGTTCATGTAGTAGATAAATGCTGACGTCCATTTTTATTATTGAATTTTTATACAAAATGCAACTGAAATCTGGGTTACTTTATTTTTTAGCATAACTTAAAATATTTGAAAATAGTGATTTAAATATCGATTTTTTAAATCATAGCAATCAAACTATATAACATGTAAGTTTAGAGAAGTATGACAATGCGAGAAACGGACATTAAAGTAAAAATTGTTAGTTCTACAAACAACTCTAAAATTAAAATATGTCTCAGTTGCATTGTATTTGAATTAAAATAAAAATTTATAATTATAAAATAATCAGATAATAATAATTAATGTAATTCTTCATGCGAAATGTATTATGTTTATTATTTTTCATTATAATTTAATTTCCTCTTAAATTTTAATTCATTGCAACTTTTTGTTGGAGACAATTTAATTTGCTATGTATATTAGTATAGCGCTGTGGTTCTGTTCACATTTTGCGATTTGACCCAGATGATCAATCAAACAAGCCATTTACTAGATTACTATTTCCATTAAGTTCACTTGCCACATTTATTTTCTTTTTTATCCGATGTAATCTATAATCTATGTTTGCTTTATTTAACTGGACAGTTCAATTTATTGATTATTTTATAGCATTTATTGAAGTTTTAAATAAATTTTGCAACAAGATTTTCTTTTTGTCAAATGATTTCATTCCTTATATGAATACATTTCCACTATTTTAATATTCATATCACATATGTGGAGGAGGATAGATAACAAAAATATTATGTCAAACGTTTCTCTCGGTCCACATACTTTAATGTCCTTTATTTTTAGAATGGCGTGCGCTCACTCTAGGTTTAAATAGCTTGTGGTGGTTTGAAAGCAGTTAAATTTTATAAGTTGACCCAAACGTCCCGTAATCGTTTTAGTTAAAAGTTTCACCTTCCTTTTTCCAGAATTATTCCAAACACCGCACAATTATAAGGTTTCATGAACCGGAATAATTTTTCATTTACCTTTTTATATACACGAAAAAATAATAAAAAGAGGGAACAAACATTTTTATAATGATTAAGTTATTATTATTTTAATATTTTGAACAGAGGTAAAAATTATTATGCTTTTTTCATTATAATAAAATATTGTAAAAACTTTTGTACATTTTCCACTTTTTTCATCAATATTTTTGTCAATTGTGTTGTTATTCTGATTCGAACATTTACTATAATGAGATTAACGAATTAATATTAATAATTAAAATTGTTAATATCGAGGGTGGGAATTTTCTTTGCAGATTTCCTGAATATCGGAATGCCTATTTAAAAAGCAATTGAGTTCGCACGTCAGGAATTTAATTATTCCTCTCCTGTGCTTAGAATTTCTAAAAAAAAACCCTGAATAATCCCACTTACTGTTTAGGGTGGTGGCAGTAGCGTTGAGCAATCCTTGTAAGGATCTGGAGTTGTGCCTAAGCATAGTCGCAAACACTTCTTGTCCCTGCTTTCTTAAAAAGGCCTCCGCTTCAGGACCGCAGCACTGTCCTGCACAGATATTCCCTGCAAAAGACACATCTAATTAACAAAAAAAAAAATTCAAAATGGGAGTCTAATAGGATGGGTGGACTATTTTAATTAAGGGATTGGCTTGCGCCCGCTTTTAATTAATTAAACCATTACTGATATTCCCCCCTATATAATTAAAGGTTGTGTTTACTTTAGGAAACCTGGAACTTAATGGACATACAAAATCTAATTGTATGTGGCCTCTTTGCTTACATAACAAACTTGGATTCGTATAAGATAATGCATATTAATAAAAGTATTTGCATACTTTGCGATTCGCAATTGAATTATGAAAACATTTACTAGGAAATCTTTTATGAAATTATTATGGTTGCGGGCGTTCCAAGAATGTAGCTAATTTGAAATTAAAAAATATGCAATTGTATAAAATTGTTTGTTAGGGAAGTTTCCAGTAATCCAGAAATATTCCATACTCCATCCATTTATTTTTTACCTCCATACTCAATAAAATTTGAGTGACGCATTTTATGATTTTTCTTCCTTAAACTTAGATGATATCATTTGATGTATACCGAAAGTTTGTCGTTTTACTTCCGTACGAAATCAAAGAGTAGATGCGATGCTATTTTTAAATATTGGATTTTAGAGTTGCTATAATTTTTACGCAGTAGATGAGTACATTTTGTAACAATTTTAAAACTAATTTAACTTGCAATTCTCTCCTCCTCGTTCATCATTTAATTAAAACCGAAAAAGAATAAAAAAAGGAGGCGAGACACTATGAAGTTCTGAGCATAATTTAAACGGGGAGCGTACAGTACACCTTGTTAAGACTTCATTGTCCGGCTGAAATTCGAAATGCAGGAGAAAACTTTCTTTAAACAATTCTCCTTCCCTGCGTTAAATTAGTTGACTTTTTTTCGCTTAATTATACCGACTGGTGCTTTACACTTAATTAAAACGGGATATTCAACTTTATTTCTAATAAACTTTTAAGATTTTTAGTTGAGAATAAGAGTGCTGTCTCAAAAATAAAGAGACAATTTAATTTATTTACAAAATAGGGATTGAAATTTAATTTACAAGGAAGTAATTACATGACATTATTGTATACAAACATCTAGTAACTTAGTCACTGTTTATTTCTGTTTTAGGCATTTCATTCATTCCAGATTGTTGGATAATTTCTTTCAATTCGTCCATGCTGCAGCAAAATAAAATCATCGAAGAGTATTTAACAATTTAAACGTTCTTGGATAGTATAAAAAACTATATTATACATTTTAATGTAATGTACGGATGTTCGAGTATCCGCCTGGACGCGCTTCGTCTTGTGGAAACACTTTTTAAAAAAATGGCAAGAATATGACTGCTTCATTCATGTCGTAGTTCCTAAGGTCACGAAATCCACATCAAAGGTTTACCAAGGCGAAATGTTACTAATGGTCCTACAGTTATTCTATGATATTGCTATCGATATTTATTAATCGTTGTTTGGTATTTATTAAACAGTAGCAGCGCGTAAATATTACTCACGTAATTCGGGCTACGCTCACCCAAAATGATTAAAAATTTAAAAATTTTTGATTGGTCCTCATCCGTAAAAGTCAAGACTAACAAATTTCTTCTATATCTCCGAAACAAATAGAAATTCATCTCATATAATATTTTTGGATCGAAATGACCTTTGGAATGAATAGTATAAGTTTATCGGTTGAGTCGTGGAACACCCTGTATATAAATATTGATTTTTAACTTTACATCCCTTTTCATTATTTTTATTTTCAGAATAACTTTCGCACAATCAGTGTCATCTTCAATCAGAATTCTCATTATACGACATTTATTTATTTATTTTAATTTTTTCGTTATTTCGATAAAATAGAATTCCAAGATGCTATAAACGAAGTGTTATCATTTCTTTGAATTGATTAACGACAGTTTATGCCTCGTTAATGCAATGGGTATTTGCTATAATTTCAAGTGATTTAAAAAACTTTTATCGCAATAATTATAATTTAAAAATAAAAAATGTTTAACAATTTAGTTATTTATTTTTATATCACCGATTTAGGTTTGAAAAAAATTTTAGTGGTTAAACTACCCTGGAGGTATTGTTGTAAATATTTTAATTATATTGGAGTGAATTGATAAAGTGGATATTCTTTTACTGGATAAAATAACAATCTTTGAAAAATAAGAAATATTGAACAAAAAAAAATTTTAGTTTAAGCAGTTTCTAATCATGGAAAATAAGCGATATTAGATTCGTAATATTGGAAAATAAGATAATAAACTACTTTCTAATATGTTTTCCTTCTATTCGCATTTTCTTTTTGAAATTTCTTATTTCGGAAAATATGTTTAAATTTCCTTGCTGTTTCTGACACCCGAGATAAACAGGTGAATTTGTGAATGATCCACTGCCAACTACCTCCATACCATTTTCTTCAACGCTCGAATTTAAAAAAAGTATCTTATACAATCGGACGAAGTGCTTTGAGAGTTAAAGGAAAAGTTCGACTAACATAGAATGTTGTTTATGTAGATTTATTACTTCCATACTTGTTATGTGTTCACCGCGAAAAATGAAAAATATCATTACTTTTGTTTGTGAAATTTATATGACACAACACAACACCTCAACTAGAATTTATATCCGCCGTCAATTACTAACAATATGAATTTATACATCTTTTCAAAATGAATAGACGTTCCAGCAAGTTTAATTATTTATTGATCCAAAATAGGAAACAATATTAATTTCATGCAGCAATTTCCAAGATATTCAGGACAATGACAACTTTGCAATCTATTGCAATCCTCTATCTCTAATCTAAACCATCGCAAATAATCTTGAATGTTGGTTTACCCAATTAAAACGAAATTTAATAGAAATACCAAAAGAAGAAACCAAACCTACATGTGATTATTAATATATGTTCATTTATTCATATTGGAGTTCTTTTTGGATTAGATGGGGTAATTAAAATCTGACAATTTAATTGCCATTAAGTATTATATAATGCTAGATAAAGAGGGCCTAATTGAATTTGACAGGCGTGTAATTTATTGTTGAATCAGCGAAATGCAAATTGGCTTTTCCAGCACTATATAGGTTCGGTGAAACTACTTTGTATTTATAACGCGATTGTAATTAATTCTTGTTATTATAAATTATTAATTAGGTGTAGAATAAGTGTTATATACGTTTTTTATTGAGAAAGCGTTATGTCTTATAAAAAAATGAGCACTTTCAGCTAGCTGTCATACATGCATATATTTATCTAGTACGTTATTGAAAAAATGTAATAAATATTTGAAGGTTATATGATAAAAATAAGTGTTGCAAACTTTAAAATACATTAAAAAATTAAAAAGAATTGAATAAGAATATGTATTTCAAAATCCGGTACATAACAGAGCTGATGAATTCTTAAAAAAACCGAAACGCTGACCATACTTTTTTTTTGTTTTAATTGTTTCACAGTCGATGAAATAATGGAATTAAAAACGATAAATCCTTCTTGTACAAACAATGCGAAACTCTCCATTTACAAACAAACTGGTGGTGTGTCGAAGTGCATCCCTGAGGTCTAGTACTGTCCAACCAGACAGACCAATCCAATCCAAGAATATAGAAACTATTTCATTAAACATTTAATTACTTCATTTCTACTTAATATTTTATGTACATAACTCATTTCATCCTCTAAACAATTAACTGAAAGCATATAAATCAATGCTAAAAGCCTTCCGAGACTAAGAATAAGTAAAAATTGCTAAAATTAGTGTTAGAATTAAGAGAGCGGTCAGTTTTTAGTTTTAAATCTTGCAATTTCACCGTGCCTGTTTTATTTACACATTATCAGCGACTATCTCACTTACAAAAAGAGTGAATATTCCAATTGAAATACATTGGCAAGACAAAGATGCAATAAAAATTGCGCGATGTAAAACCGCAAATGTGAGACACCGCCATCAGAATGAGGTAGATAGAAGTTATATGCAACAAAAGGAAAAGGTGGGCTGTAATATGTCGAGATATGTGGCCAACATAGAGTTGCTATTGAGCATCCGTCTTAAAATATATGATTTAAGAATTTAACAATGTGTGTCGACATATCTATAATCATTTATTTAATTTTATTAGAAATGAGGATTTGATGCATCTTTAAATAGAAAAATAAATAAGAAATAAAAATTTGGAAGAGTACATACATCATTCTATCCGTCCACACACAAATCTTCTCTACCTTGTTTGTTTCTAAACTCTCCCACAAAGTTTATTTTGTGTCGTACTTGTCCCCATCTAATTAAATATACACATATTACTATACACACATACAACACTAACCTTAAACCACATTTTTCTTTACACCACATACAAACAGAAATAAAAGATAAATAAAACCCCCATAAACATTCAAAAAGATGTAATAAACACGGAAGTTCACTGATCTTAACGTGTACTGTCTTGTGATTAAACTTGTGTACAACATAACCATCACAACAATTTAATTATTAGCTACCGATTAAGAAAGAAACTGTACTGATCTAGATTTGTATTTTTTTGGAATGAATGATTTAAAAGGATGCATGTAAAACAGACAATACAAACAGATAATAAAATATGTTCGAATTTAATTATAGATAAAGTTATCTTCTGCTATAATCTAAATCGGATTTATTGCATCACGATCCCACAATACTTTTGTATCGCGTGTGTAATAAATTATTAAATGTGTGTATCTGTTTTTAACAAAGGGAAAGGTGAACATGTAGCTTCCTAGTCAACAACTTTTTTTGCTTTTAAAAATCACTCACAATAAAATGAAATTTTGAAAACTTTCACAAAGGATACAACAATATAAAAAATTTAAAATTTTGTAATGGGAAAAAAAGTAAAAAAAAAAATTAAAAAGTCTCGAGACTCAAAATTTCTAGTGTAAAATAGAAAATGTCAAATGTTCATTTTTAGATTTTGGTTGATTGATATAAAACGAAACAAATAGAAAAGATTGTGATAATTTGTGCCATGTTTACCGACAGAAAATAACTCACACGACATGGCAATGCGCTATTAATAATAGGGACCAAATACTTCAATCGTCTGAGTTCGGCTTAAAGCAAGAGTTTAATTTGGCTTGCAAGAAAATGGATTAGTTAATTGTACTCAATTGTTAAAACAGTTTATTGTAGAAAACCGACTTTATTATTATTAATTTAATTTTTTCTAAAACGCAGGATCTAGTTAGATTTATTGGAGCATTTTTCAAGATTTCACTTAAAATCTCTTCGAGATCCGCAAGCATCGTTATTTCAGCTTGTATATGCTCTGCAGATTTCATTATATCTTTAGATTATAGTTTAAGCATATTTATTTAAGCTTGAAAAATAGGGCTTATTTAAAACCTAAAGCTTTACGGTTATTTCCTTTATAAAATGAATAATACATTATTAGTAGTGCAAGAAATAAAAACTTTAATGAAGTTTTCTAGCACTAAAGAATTTAATTTAATTTGCAAATAATATTTAAAAAAAAATCTAGTAATTTAGAATGTCTCGCCCCCAAATTGAATAAGAAAATGGATAATAATGAAGCTTGAATCGATTTCGATTGGGTAATAAATAAAGTTCTGTAACTGTCATCGGGTTAAACCTGAAAGGAAGCATAGGGTTCGCAATATATCGCCGCCTATCTTGACTCATTTAATTTGCGGCATTTGCTAATCCAGCTGGTTCGCAATTTCTAAACAATCAACACGTCACACCAGACATTGCACTTTTCATGATAACATTCCAATTAATAATTAACAACGTTCTTTAATTAGTTCTGATAACTGTCTCTATTGCAAAATTATTCTAAATTAAGAAAAACTATTCATATAAATGTGTAAGTGCGGGAGCGCTTGATTAAGTTCGCAACTGGAATTTATTTCAAATCGGCTGCAATGGTTAAAGCAAAGCATGCAACTCTGTAACTAGCAATTACATTAAAACTTGTAATTTATCTTGTGGTTCAATTGTAAACAGAATAACTTTCATTAACTGGGCCGTAGCACTGCTGTTTGCGTTTTTAGTAATATATTATAAAGGATAATAAAAATAAACAGGAACAGTGTTTCAATTAAATGGGAACGCAAACCCCTTATTCTGCACAGTCCGAAAACACTCAGCAATTACCATTATTCATTCTGGAGGGTAAAAGAAAAAAAAAATGTGTTATTAAGAATGTTGCGGAGATAAATGCAAACAAAAAGGGGGACATTAGTGGTGGCGTTTTCATCACAAGCGGTGATAAATTCGTACAAATCATTCACATTGGGCTACAAGAAAAAGAATTAAATAATTGAAATTTAAATTTCCTAAAATTGATCTGTCAAACTTTTCACATGATAAAGAAAAATCGCAATTTTTAATCATAAAAATGCGATTTTATCAACAAAAAGAACACAAAGAAATGATTAAGATGTCACTATTATAAAACAAGCTTTGTCAGATTAAATTAAACTTAGCGTCAAAATAATAACTGAAAGATAATAATAATTTATTCGGAATTTTTTAAATATTTCGATTTATGTGTAGCGTATTAAACAAAAAATAAAATAAAACATTACCAAATATATAAAATTATAATTAAAAAATCGCATAAAACAAAACTAAAAAAGAATGGAAGAATTTACATATTACCACAAATGATGATTAATGAGGCATGCACTTGAAACATTTGATAAATCTATATTCGATCTTTTTAAAGCAATTATTATAAAACTAGAATTTAATATGAAGCGAGCAGTTTGTATAGTTTACTGGCCTATCTTTTATAACACATGGTGTCACTAGCAGGTGAGTGGAATGGCGTGTTTTGTGCAGTTTTCCCACTCCAACTGCAAGTATGAGTACTCAAATTGACATGCATTGCTAAAATAGCCTTACATCAAAATAATGACTTACAAGGTTGGCCAAAATTTTATATTTTTAATTTGTTGGATGTGATCAAACAATAGCAAATGAATATAAAACATATTTAAATATTCATATTAATTTAATAAGATTTTTTTTTTTGTTCCAATTTAACGAAAAGAAAAGTATTTTAGATTTATAATCAAATATTAATGAAAATATTTTTAATAAATATTTATTAATAATTTTTTTATGGTTAAAAATGTGCTTCAATTGAACAAACCTGTAATATAATGTGGGAGGTCAAAAAATCATTCCATCAGGTCTTTCAGGTAAATTACCGCATATTACATGTTGTTGGATTAAGCATAATGTCAATGAGTGCTCCTATGATCACTCAATTATTTTAATACCTCTATAATCACAGTTGTTATTTGCTACTGTTAATTGGGGCTCCACATTCCACTTCATTAATTCGTATCGCAAGTACTAATTGCAGAATTAAAAGAATTAAAGAAAGAAAAATATATTTAAAAAAATAATTTTAATTTAATTAATTCATTAATGCGATTTGGTTTCATATGCTTATTTTTAAATGAAGTTGTGTAAATTTGGTGTGAAATGGATGTATTTTAATTATAAAGAAATGGTACGATATTTTGTGGAATAATGTTAAGGTGCAGGTAGGAACAGAAAATTGTCCATCTTTGTTCTGCAGTGTAGGTATGTAGCATGGTATAACGTCAAAGGAATGCACCTAAGAGTCTGGTTGGTATTTTTTTACCGGCTGATCAGGGCCATTCCTTACTAAGGTCAGTGCTATGCGGCGGTGGATAAAAAGGTACCCCAAAACCACCTTTATATAAACCGGACCGGTTACTTTATATTTTGTACAAGTTAAATGACCGGCGCGATAGCCAATTCACAAAATACCAAAAGCTAAATGCCTCTCATTCATCATGGGCATATACATGAAATTATACAATTTTTATTTTTATTTAATTAGCGGATATTTCCATATTTGAATATTTTTTAGGTGCGTTTAGTGATATTTAGTATTAATTATTAGCTGCAACTTCTAATAAAATACCGCCCACATGAGATTATCTTAACATTGGCACCTAAAATTAACAATCCAAAAAACAGTTAAAGATTAGAAAGGATACTTTTGCATATATATTGTTGATCTTAAAATAAAATTAGATTTACAGTTTTCTTTATTTATCATTTTTTTATTGAATTATGTAAGTGTGTATCCCAAATATAACCACTAAAATATAATAATTTCTAAACGTGATAACAAGGTTTTTATAAAAATGCAATATTAAATAATGTTTAGTACTAAAGTATGCAGAAAGGAACAAATTGCCAAAAATTTTTTGATTTTTCTAATAAAAAAGTAATCTTCAAAAAATTACAAAAATCTATTAGCACATCGAAAAATTTTTGTATAAAAATCACACGATTAATCAAGGAAGCAAAACGAAAAATCTATTCAAAACAAATAAAAGTTTATTTAAAAAGTAATTGAAATTTCTATACGTTTTCATGTACATTTTTTTTTGTATATGTTTATCACTTATTTAATTTCTGCCGTTCTAACATATCTGAACTTAGTTGTTGTGCAATGGTTATTAAAGAGATAGGCAGAAGAAAATTGATTTGAAACTATATTCAGTCCGAAAAAAAAAACAAAACAGATACCAGATCATAAAGCAGCTAATAGAATTACGCGATTGATTAGCTTTTTAAGCGCCCCAGTTCACACAACATTATAAATATTTCCTTCGAACCGTCATCATTTGGTTTCGTTTTACAATATCCAATTTTATGTTTCGTGTGTGTTTAATGACTTTTTTAAGTGTTTCTACGTATTAAAATCAATTTTTTGTAACTAAAGTGGCTTTAGTACTAAAAATTTGCGATTTTCAATGTCATGATAAATTAGAACTTTGACTAGGTCATAATAATTTTCATACAAAATTTAAATATTTTAAATTATACGAAAAGTATGAAGTTTCTTAATACTCTTCACCAACTATCTTCTATTTCTTCATCTCTGTATAAACTTAGAGATACTAGTTCTAAAGTTTCTCTTGTGAGATAAAAAGTTTATGAATCCTCCTATCTTTAGCTTTTCTTGGTTGTCAAAAATTTATATCAAAAAGGTATAAAAAAAGGTGCAGAATATCATGGTTAAGTGTTCTGGGCTCTATTTTATCGTTTAAATTTAAAATCAATAAAAGAAAAACCCTTAACAAAAATTAGACATTTTTGTCATTAATAGACATTTGCGATTGTGAGCTCATTTTAAACGAGAACATTTAAAAGAAATAAAATGTCACAGGTAATTTAATTATTTTAGAGTTTTGGTTAAGTTTTGATTAAAAAAATCATAACAGAAACCTGTTTCGGTGAAACAAGCACAGAAAACTAATTAAAAATAACAAATTTTGTTTGAATTTAATATAATAAAAAAAAATGAATACGTTAAAATCATAATTTCGTGCTGTTTGCAAATCATCCATTGTAGACATAACACACAACTTTGCCAAAAGCTATTTTTCAATGTGAAAATGTCATGTCAGTTAGCAAATGGAATATTTATCAAGAAAATCAACACCGTACGAATGTAATGCAATAGGACATGCAACTTTAAACAACAAAAAAATCGAAATAACAATTTTATCGTGATCTTGCCCTGAAAGAATATTTTTAGCAGAGCTAATGTTAAACCTCGGACGCCCACAATTCGCATTAAGTATTCAACAAACCGTGAAAACAAATTAATCCGTGTTCGTTGTTTTTTTTTTACTTCCACCTCCCAATCGAATTGAAAAATATAAAATCGAATCACTAATCTAAACAAACAAGGGAAAATTCGAAATTAACAAAAACAAAGGATCAAACTGGAATTAAAATTAATTTTAATGTTTATCTAAATCTTAGAATAGACAACTAAAAATATTATTTAAATTTAATCTCGTGAATAATCTGCTTCCTTTTTCAAATTTATCTCTGGAGATATCAATATCCAATGAATAAATTGTGTAATTAATGCGCATTTTTAAACAATTCTGAGATTAATATCGAAGAGATTTTTTATTATACGCTCTAGTTTGTGTTGTTTTTTATGTGCAGGACAAGGTTTGCTGTTAAACTTTTCAGAGATTTCTTAGTTCCGCAAATCGATAAATGTGGCGCCGCGACGCTGAAAATTCCCAATGTAGCAGTCGCCGACTCCCACCCCTTTATTTCTGCTTATTTCTCCGCCAAATTTAGGGTAAAGATCCCAACATACTAGATTTACATTCATTACTAGATGACTGAATGAATGTCATCTCATCCCCTTTAAGAAAATTATAAACCCGCGCTCATTCTCTTATAAGTTATGCAGTACGAGTTGGATTTTACCTAACGACCTATTGAAACATGAACTCTTCATGTTTTATGTTTGTTTTAGAGAAAATCCGGTTTTCTTGTGAAACTAAATTATAACATAAATAGAAGAGAAGTGTGCGCGAGCGAAGATCTTACGAAATGAAACTTGGGAGCAATGGATGGTATTTTTATCGGGGGCGGAGTGTTAATTCGATTACACGTCCTTTTATTAAGTTTCCTTCCATTTACAAGAGTTTACTTCTTGTTAAGGCGTGAAATCAAGTTATTTGCAACTTTTACCACCACCCTACTCTCTATTTTGATATGTCTATTGAAAACACACAAATTTTTTAAGATAACAAAACAGAAAGAAATATAATTTAAAAAAAAAAATTTTTTCTATCCGATTCAACATAATTCTGCTAATAAAGAAAAATTCATAAAAATCTTATTATATCCATTATAGATGGAGAAATAAAATGAAATGAGCTTAGTTGCTCGACTCCATATGTTAAAACTAATTTAAAAAAAAAACTTAAAGAAAAACGCGAACGAAAAAAATAAAAATTAAAAAATTAAAAATGTGACGAAAATTTGAGGAAAATTAAGATAATTGTCTTTTTTTCACTTTTATTTATAGATATATGAGAAGAATAAGAAAAATAAGTAAATAATAAAGATTCATCAAGTTCATTATCAAACTTTTTATTTTTTTTATCTAACTACTAATGGTCATATTTGTCATAAATGTAACTTTATTATTCTCAAAATGTAAAATATATGTGCAAAGTTTGAGGATGTTGTTCCGAAAGTTTTCTTAGGGAATCCTTCCAGATACTTAGATAACAGCAGTTCCAAGATAATGCAATGCAGTGGATCTATGAAAACCCAAATATATTCCGCATTATTCCCCGATGAAATTAATTTGTGGCTTTCAATTTAGTGCACAAATGTTCATTTAATTAAATTAGATAGAATTTAATTCAAGCAATGTTTATCTAAAATATCAAAGGGTGCTATTTGCACTTAACATATCCCATGTAAACTTTAATTGAATCAATCAATAACTTACTTTCAATTCATATATAAATTAAAGCAATTATATTTAATTAAATTAATTTCTGAATGAAAATTTTAATTACGAAACTTGTTGTATAGTGCGGTATTAATGAACTTAATTTTCAAGTTTATTAAATGAAAATGGTAATAAAAAGTTAATATTCAGTAAACTTTGTTGAGAAAACATCTATGCAAATCTTTTTACATGAAACATTTTAATTAAAAAATTGTAGTACGTTGTAATTACACCCATATGTCATTAAATTAATCTTCTTGACATTAAATATATATACATTGATTTTAATTTCAATTTCCGACAAAGATTTATAAACAGATTTTTCTTTTATTGAATATATTATTAATAAATGCAAATTTGCATTTTGCAATTTTCATCATTACTAATTCTACTATTTCTGTTAAATCTCATATCCCGATTGTTTATTTAATCCAAGATCGCCTTATAACAAGAAGTACCTCGAAATATTTCTTACTACTGTTCAAGAGATTCTTTTTAGATAATAAAAAAATAGAGGAGATGACTATGAGGGCCAAAGTATACAAAAAGATTTGGAAACTATGGATCAGAATCAGAACTTTTTGGCACAAGTTATGACATGTGATGAAAGGAATTCGATTTTGACCTCGGATTTTTTGTACGTTGTTGCGCGTGCACAAGAAATACAAAAAAAAATTACGAAAAACCTGAATTATTGTCAGTTTTGGCTCGAAATCGATGAAAATCTCAAAAACCCAAATTTTATATATCACTATCTCAAAATATAGATTTTTGGCTATCTTCAGTGCAAATTTGACGAAAATCGAGAAAGGTATCTTTAGCTACAAATTAAAAAAAAACAGTTTGTTCAATCTCCTGCGCATGCGTCGTCGTCTATAAAAAAAAATGTTGGCGCAATTCGATTCCTTGATCAATTTCTTATTGATTAGTGCCTTTAAAATAATTTCCACATAAAAAATAAAGTTTTAAGCGAGCAAAAATCAATTTTTCTAATGATAATTTTAAAATGGCCAACATTACCAAAATGCGTGCCAAAACTACAGTTTTGAGATAATGACTTCAAATTTGGAAATCATATATTTTATGGTAGAAATCGCCCAACAAATTTGAGCCAAATCGGTGGCATGCATGCATGCATTGTATGGTTTTGGCATGGAATGCACCTAGATGGCTATAATTTTATCTAAGTATTTTATATATCGTGGCTTATATCTTTTAATTTTTTTTGAAATAATAACTATATTTGCCAACGGAGATTATTATATTTTAAAGGTCGTTTCAAAATAGTTGATAATAAAAAAAAAACAGCTGATTAAAATTGTGCAATTTCATTGACTTTTAGACAACTCAATTTATAAAGGGATGTAAAACAGCCTTCTGCTCATTCAAGTGTTGCAATTTTTCTACGGAATCAATATTATTTACAATCCTGTATTTTACATTTTGTTTGTCTTTAATTATTTCTGGGAGTTTTATTACGTTTAAGTTTCTTTTTATGTAAAGTTGCCGAGTTGAAGTTGAGCCAATAAATGGTTCTGTTATTAAGTTGCTCAGTTTAATCATTAATATGAACTGAAATAATTTAATTCTTTAAAAATATTTTACCTGTGAAGTTTTGATATCTTACTGTCGATATTTATATTGCTATTACGATGTTTCGTCTTTTGTCGGTTTGACAAAATAGAATATTTAGAAAAATTCTACCTAAATGTCCTTGCAGTATTCCTGCTTACAATTTCATCTGTTATGTCTTCTCTAGAAGTATTTTTGGTAACTCGGAGAGTATTAAAGATTTTTGTAATCAAAATATAAAAATTTAATTAATTTAATTAATCATAATACTACCAATAAAATTTAATGCAGTAAATTACTAATTGTTGCGATTTCGCTTTTTTTTGTCGTGTAATGACCATGAAAAAGATCAAAGCAATAAAATTTCCAGTTCAAATTCCACCCTCATATTGTATGAGCGTATGTGATTGATGAAATGGGGGTGTAATCAGTCATTGATATTTGCTATACGGAATACAATAAACAACTCATTTCAGTTCCAATTTCCCAGAGTATTGTTGCGACGAATTCCCATAAGATATCGCGCGAAAATAGCGGAGAAATTTAGACAATTGAATCGATACCATCGTCTTATTTCAAGGACTAAAATAAATTGGCACGCATCTAATTATAGTTGTACAACTTTATAAATAGTAAAATAAGCGCAGCAATAAAAATTGGAAAGCACTCGGCGTGGTGGTAAATTTGATTAATTTTTGTTATAACCAGCGCTAACCTTTTTTTAGAGGATGAGATAATTAATTATCCATTCATTATTGAAATTTGTAGATCTTAATTAATCTTCTTGATTTTTTTTAAGGTGTGGATCAAAACCACAATCTCACACATAGAGGCAAAACGTATTTTAAAATTTAATATTTTTGTGTTGTCCATTCAAAATTAATATTCTTACATTTTTTTTCAAGTCGTCTCTCGATATTATTGAAACTGCGACTTATGTGAAAAATTAAAATATTTTGAATATCTTAATAGTTTGCACTTATGTCATAATGATACCCTTAGAAAGCAACATTCCCAATTTTCAGCGTGATAATATTATCTTTTCTACTTTGCAATCATTATGAAACCCAAACGAGTTTCATAATAGCGTCATTATGGCACCCAACTTTTTATGTTTCGGTGTTGGTATTAAATTGTTCAACGCAAATGTCACTGTCATTAAGTCAGATGTTGTTGTATCAAATGAGACGGACATTTAATTGATGATAAATCATCAGGGATATCGCAAATGAGGTATTGTTCTACATCAAAATTAATCTTAATTACAATTTATAAGTGATTGTGTGTAAAAAAACACGATTTACTTATATAAAATGTACATAATCTATTTAAATTGTTTTGAATTTAACAGGGACTATGTCAATAACATTTTCAGTGCAGCCAACATAAATAAAAATCAACAAGAAGTTTAAGTTTAAATTAATTGTTTATTTAAATAAATATGGGCAAAGTAGAAAAAATATCATATACAATTAATGCATAACAAATCCTAAAGGGCACTAATTTTCTAAACTTGCACGCGTGTCTTAAAAATTTTCGCAAACAATTTATTATATAAATTAAAAAATAACCATTTTAAAACATTGAATAGTTTTTAATTTGTAATCTAAAAGGTAACTGGAGGAAAAATGCAATTATCTCTAATCGACTTTGACTAATCAATCTACAATCAGCATTCCCATGATATTTGCCATTTTCCACATTATAAGAAAATAGTTATTGTACGTGCATAAGTTTGTGTAAATAATTACATAAAATAAAAATTCATAATTTCATAACTCAGTCTATGTTAATTAATTGCATAAAGTAAATTAACTGCAGCAAATTGTATAAATTATTAATCGCAAAGTAATATATGTTTATTTTTCAAAATTAACAAAAGACTTGTTTGCACTTTGTGTAACACCACCTTGTTACACAAATTTGTGAATTTTCTAACTAGTTACATATTTTCATATTACATACATGCCATAATTTCTGTAGTAAGAACTTTTCAGAAGTTTAAATTGTCTCTGTCTCTACATACTAGAGCAGCTTTATTCAACATTTTAGAATAAATCTACTGCTAAGATTTTTAATATTGTTTTGGATAGTAAATTATTTTAAGCAATAAGTAAAGAAGTTTTACAAAATATTCCTTAATGAAATAAGAATAGTAAGCGTATTAAATTTAATATGAGTATAATATATAATCAATGACTCGTTCATGATGCATAGCTCTCGAGATCAGCTACAAGAATATGTTATAAAAAATATAGGGTGCCATTTAAAAAAAATTAGGTAATTTTCACGTGACCTTCAAATAAATTTTCAAGGTCAAACCAATGGCACCATCTAATAGTTTTTTTGAAACCATACAACTTTTGTCTAAATCATTTTTTTTTTTTCTAAAATACTTTATTTTTAAGATATTCGACCGTTTCCAGACATTTATGTCACCCCGTATATAGCAAAAAGAGATCAAATTAAATTTTCTAGAATATATGTAAATCTTCAGAATCCATAAACGGAGAAATATAAACTTACAAACAAATCACTACACCACCCCCACCCGATTTTAATTTCGGAAATTCAAAAAAATCATAAAGAGCTAGATCAGTTGAGCAAAGGGATTGAGAAAGCATAATTTCATGAGGCATAGAGATCCTATGCCAATTCATTGTGATGATTGAATTTGTAACTCAACGTCATAGCCGTACACGAAGCTTTTGCATGAACGTTTCATTGTCATTAACTTGTTCAAGAAGTTGATGACAAATGTCTTCTTGACATTTTTTCTTTTTGTTTGGTCACCAAACGAAGAAAAAATTTTGCTGTGATTCGATACATGTTCAATTTTTCAGTCCAAAATTTAATAACATGGCCCAGTTGAGATACTAACCACTTCTGCAATTTCTATGATAATCAATCAAAGTAGTTGAAGTCGAAGGCCTTCCTTGAAGAGGATCATCTTCAATTGACAAACGATAACTCTTAAATAGTAGTGGGTGGATCAATACTTTCAAAATTAGTCTTGGTATAGTCTTAAATTCCAAGACAATACTAACCTTGTCAATATTAATACAAATACAAGACTAAGGTCTAAAATACATATTGTAGATAACAACAAATTCGAAACATTGATTTTTCAAATTATCAAACAACTCAAAATCATTAAAAATAAGATTTTCAATACCAAGACAAAAGACTTTAGAGAAATATCAAGATAAAACCAAGACAATACCACGAAGAAACTCCAGACCAATATCAAAACAGTACCGGTTTGTCAATACCAATACCAAGACATGACCCGAAAATTTCATTTTTTCAGACCAAGACAATATCGGCCTCGGTATTGTGTTATCTTGAGTCAACCTCTTCTCTTAAATCGTGATAACCATCCATACATTGCGTGCGACCCAGAGCATCATCTCCGTAAGCTTGTTTCAAAAGTTGAAACTTTTGCCTAGTTTCACGCAAAATAGTACGTTGCGTCGCTGTTTCATAAAATCACACATTTCAAAAATCGCTACTACCATTTAAACACGTTTCACTCAAATGACATTATCACGAACAAAAAATGAGATATTTACAATACAAGAATATGCGTTTACAAAAGTTTTGCTCAACGCAATACTTTCAATTTTATATCAATAAATATCTTCGTTGGCGTGTTCGCTTAATTTTCTGAATAGATCTCGCAGTTGCGCAGGCTATCATTCTTAATATTAAAATCACTAATTTGTTTAAAGATTAATAAAAAGAAAAATTAAAATAATAATGAAAGTGTTTTTCTAATCTGTGATACAAAAATTTATTGTCATTCTTTTTTGGGCTGCCATATTGAAGCTTTTTATAATTAGAAATTTCTGCATTCTCCCATCAGTCCAATCTATTCCATAATATTGTTTCAACATCTTGGACATATCAGAAAATTTAGTTAACAGTCTAAAAATTTATATATTTCAAATTGCGCCAGGCCATTACATTGTATAATCTTAGCACAATTTAATTAAAAAATATTTGAAAATGTAATTATAGAAAAGAAATCCTATTAATTTAAAAATTTAGATAAAGTTTTTAGGATAAAATATTTAAATATATGCAATATATGCATACCATATAAAATAATTTAAATAATCTTGAGCAAATAAAAAAAATAAAAATTGTTTGTAAAAAAATATTAATAAAAACTATCGATTTTATCTGAATAAATGATGCGAATAATTTTTGGTGAAGTGCCAAAGAGAAACAAGGATGAAATATTAATTGTTTAGTGAAGAAGTTGGCAATAAAATAATACATAAAACACCCTCTGTGAAGCGAGACAACTTTGCTTTGGCAAGTTTTACGATTTTATTTTTATAATAAAACCCTTATTTTAAAGATTTTCACTACTCGTGTAGAATATGATACGCCGCTTTCAACTTTCCACCCTTTCCCATTCTTTCTCGCTTGCTTAATAATTGAGACATGACATTTGATAAAACTTTCAACCCCAAAGTTGCTTACTTTGTTTGATCGATGCCACTCAAAATTACTTCAAAAATATTAAAATCTCCGTAACATTAATATAATTTTCCTAAAATGCGCACTCGTATTAGTTTTAATTGTATGATATTCAATGCGTTCGCGCGCGCACGCATTTATTTTCAAGAAAATCACCCATTACGAAATTATTAATCCCACTTCTCTTTTGTACTCTTGGAAAATGTGAATGAGGGCTTGCGAAGAGACCAATTTAAATTGGTTGGAAATAATTGTGCACTTTTTGCATTGTAATTAAATTTAACTGAGCGATATTAAAATAATTTTAGATAATTTATGTGGTGGATTACGACAGGTGGCGTTTTCTTTTCCAAAACGGGATCTTTCAAGAGTACCGAATTAATTCTTATTCTCAAACTCACATTTGTTATTTTAATGTTATTATAAGAATACTTACACTTAACTTTCACATGATTACTTTCAATTATTTCTTGATAAAATGATATTTAGAAATGGGGGAGATTTCCATAAATTTTCTGTACTAACCTGCAACAAAAGTAATTTGTTTCAAACACATTAATTTATAATAAGAAAAATGTATTAATCATATCGTACTCTGTGTGCAATATTGCCGTAAGTCTCATACTCATTTATGAGATTGATATTTAATTAATTATACATGTAGACAGTTAATTTAATTAAATATTTATCAAATAATTATTTTCAATTAGCACACTGTGAGAGTAGAATTTCGTCACTAAATATGATAAAAATTCAATTTTCAGTTTTTTTCGTTTGTTTTATATTCAATACTTGTTTTATTAATATAAATGAAGGAAAATCATAAATCATCCAAAAAAAATGTACGGCATTTTTTTTTCTAATTCTTCTTTTTGTAAAAAAAGACATGTAGTAAAAAAAAAATTGAAAGAAATCTAACGATTAATTTAATAGCCGAATCGATTGGTGCCAAGATGTCTCCGAGATGGTAAGTCGTGCTATTCCTCTTTATTCTTTTTTTTTCAAAGAATTAAGCGGTAATTACACATTGTAATTATATATTATTTACAATATATGCATATTACACATTGAACAGAATTGCATACGTTAAGAATTTGATTTGTTCGCAGTTACGATAGGTCATAAACGCGAAATGGACATTCTAATTGACCTACAGTTTTGCGTTAGTTCACTTTTTTATTGATTACGATAAGAGCGAACAGTTACAGTATGCATATTTATTTATTAATACATACTGTTACTCGACATCCCGTGCATTCAACTGATAGTTTTACAGTTATTATCGCAACTTTACGGATTTCAAATTTGCGATTCATTTTATTTATGATTCCCATGACTTATCAAAAAGATTTCTTTCTACAAACAATGATAATGCTTTTTTTATTGTTAGCGAAAAAAAAAAGTAATAACGGAATGCGGAAAGCCAAATAACAATAAGTTTGAAATTTTGTGAGATTGCACGGCATTCGTCGCGTATTAAAACTTCGTGGCATTTAAGATTTATTGAGACGGTTTTATGTACTTCTTTTATAAGTTTTTAATCTTTAATTAATGTATCATAACCGCATAAACCTTCGATTAACTTTTTTAATGCCAAAACTAACCAGAAATTTTATGTTTCTATTTTTTATATTAAAAACAAATCGGTAAGAAATTTTATTAAAACAAATATTAGTTTAAAATATTTATGTGATTACAATAAGTAACGTGTTTTTAAGAATAAAATGTTCTTCGTAATGTCCTGATTCAAATTCAAGAAATGTGACAAAATCAACAGAAATAAGCGAAGCATGTAACGTATCGTTGGATATGGTTTCAGAATAAATAAGAACATATCGCATTCAGATTGCAAGGGGCCTTCAGGCAAAATAACTGATTTAAATTCAGCACGAATGCAATCTCTAGATGTGTAATTCAAGATCTAACTGAAATCTCAAACTATTATATCGATTGTCCTGTTTTTCTATTTAAATAGGAAATCTTATTGCCCACAAATTAAATTTTTATATTCAAATAAAATTGCCATTGTGTTAATTACGTACAAGTAAAATGAGACAAGTTTGATAGATTCTTCGTCTCAGATTGAATAATGCCATATTATTGTGTTTGCGAAACAGATCAATGAAGAACAACTAGGAATTTGAAGACCTGAAGGCATGACTTCACTGTCAATATCATTGATAGAAGTTTTGAAGATGATATAATTCCTGCATATTTTGATTCAATATTTTCCTGTGCATTTTGGTTTTTTCTACAATGTTTATTTTCCGCCGTTGGTGCTAAGAAAATCGTTTTTCAAAATTTCCCAAAAAACGGGAACATTTGACACCTTCATCTTGCAAGGCTAAGATAACTCATCTCCATCAGAATTAATTTTCGTTAGAACACGCGTGTACTAATACACCTTAGAAAATATATTTTAATAAATCAAAACCAAAATAATTTTTAGAAAAGCTGATTTATAAACTTTAATATATTATACAAATTCCCAATGGGTTTTTTCAATTTTTTCTCAGTTATTTTACTTTTAATAAATTGTTAAAATACTTTTTCTGTTAAAAAAGGTTAAAAGTGTATAAGAATAAAGTCTGAAAGTACGTAGTCAACCGGAAATTTTTCGAGGAAATCGAATTTGACCTCAAATTTTTTGTACGTTGTTGCGCATGCGCACAGAAGCGCAAAAAAATACCAAGAAGAACGACGAAAAACTTGAGTTATTGTCAAAATCTCAGAAACCCAAATTTTAATTGTCACTATCTCAAAATAGGTTTTTGGCTATCTTCAGTAAAAATTTGACGAAAACCGCGAAAGGTGTTTTTGAGCTATGAAATTTGAAAAAAATCAGTTTTTTATCCTGCCCATGAGTCGTAATCTATAAAAAAAAATTGGCGACATTCGATTCCTTGATAAATTTCCTACCGATTAGTGTCTTTAATAATTTCCACATCAAAAATAAAGTTTTAGTGAGCAAAAATCAATTTTTTAAATAATAATTTAAAAAATGGCCAATTTTACTAAAATGCATGCCAAAACTACAGTTTTTAAGATAATAACTTCAAATTTAGTATACAATCATATATTTTGTGGTAGAAACTGCCTACCAAATTTGAGCCATCTAAACTTGTATGGTTTTGGCATGAAATATATAAATAAATATATTTATCTAAATCTAGAAACAACGTTAAGGTGGTCTGAATTCATTATTAATAATTAATTTCAATTCTCTTAATATGGAAACATAAAATGTTTCAATGTGGATGATTGAATTAAATGAATATAATTAATTCACAGATTGCATGGAGAATATTATAGCGATTTTAATTTATAATTTACAAGTTACAATTAGTTGTTTTCATGCATGAATGCTACTTACAAGTGGCTTCAGATTAATTTTCCACATCTTGCAAGAAATTATATAATCTCAATAAATTCACTAATTCATTTTATATATAGTAACTTCATATAAAATTAACTAAAATTGCATCAATTTATATAATATGACTTATAAATTATGTAAAAAATATTATTCGTATTATGTCATTACTGCTTTTATTGTGATTTTTTTTTTTTATAAGAAAAATGTTTTGAAAAATAATTCACCCTGAGGATTAAATATATGGAGTGTTTGTGAGTTTGTTTTCATCCATGATTTTTACTGTCAGAGGGAGAATGTATCCGAGAAAAATTGAGCGCCCGCAGCGAATTTTTTCACGTTACAAAAAAAAATATTTATGTAAAACTTTCAGCAGTACGAAAATGACAAATAATGTGAAATAAAAATAATATTTCGTTTGCGATTTAGGAAGGCCGAATAAAAAAAAAAGAAGTTAAGTTACGAGGGGGATATTTCATTTATAAGGGGAATAGGGGATGAAATTGCGATATAATGGTAGGGTTGTATGTATTGGGAAACCACATAAAAAAGACTAGAACGAAGATGTATAAAAAGGGCGATCTTTCACAAAAGGGTAAGAACATGATAAAGGTTACTTGATATACATTTTTGAAAAAAAAAAGAAAATTCAATAACATTATTGTAATGAGAATAATAAATGATACGACTTGCTCCATTATAATGATGATAGGAACTATTTCCTTTATTTATTATTCTATATACTTAGCAATATCCAAATATTTGTAAAATTAAAGCATTGATAACGATACGACGAGCAAAGTGTTTGCAATCAACAATATACCTTCCGGGTATGAAATATTGATTTTTCTAAATTAAAAAAAAACTAGAGATATTCTGCATATTTTTTTTTAAGAAACTGCTGTACCTATAAAAAAAAGGGTAAAAGAAATTAAATTAATATGTACAGTGAATATTTAATCTACACTTAGATAGTGATTAAAGAAGGAATGCCTAGAATTTTGATTCGGTTTCCCTCACATTTATCTATATTGTTAGTTAATAGGTCGCTTTTATCAGAAAATGCTTTTTTCGCTTGAGTTGTCCTGCTGGTTATATCGCATTCCCAGTGATTATTACAAAAATGAAATTTTTAAAATATAAATTTTATTTTCTCATAAGGGAAATTATTACGCCATCCAACAGAATCTGTGCTTTACCCCAATTGCAGTGTCTTACATTAAAAACAATCATTTGATTTTAAGCGTATTTTAAACATTGTTCAAATTTAAATTAAAGTATGTGTTCAAAAAATGCAATTTTCACACAACACATGCTACATGGTTACAACAGCGTGATGAGATTGATAACTAATCGTGAGACATGTCAAAATTGCTATGTCACTTGAGAGAATAGGGCGCTCGGAAACCTTCCTCTTGATATGCACGAGCAAATCCCTGATTGAATAACATCGAAACTGAAAGAGACTCGGTGTTTTTGACTCAACTCGACTAATGGCAATTTTATGAATCTCTTCCTCTCTTATCTGGTGAGGTGGTTGCGAAAAACATTTAGTTATTGAACTTTATTAAATACCAGTTTATTATACCCAGATGTAATAAACGTGAGGGTAATAAAGTACGAGAGGATGGTATTTGTTTTTTTTTTTGTAATTTTATTTCCCCCTTATTTAATAAAAAATTTCATTATATCGGGTGATAAAATTAGTTTAAGGAATGCGCCTTTTATACGCTTCGTTGGGTCGATGAAGGGAAGGACCACGGCATTTATATAGTCTTAGGTCAGTTTGGGTTAAGCTTAGAATACATTATTTCAAAATGTATCATATAAAGCGATTTAATCTCGTGTTATTTCAGTAATCTATGATAAATGTATTTGAATGAAGGACTCGTGTACGATGGATTTATAGGTTTTCATTGAAATTTATATTAGGAGAAAACGCGGCTATTTGACATTTTAATGCAAAACTCGTAGAATGAAAAAATATTTATATTGTGCACTACTTCCTTTTAATAGCTGCCGATTAGATTTATTTAGCCGTTTACGTCACAACGGATTAAAAGTAATACTAATTTTAATTAAGATGTTTTATAAATAAAGTTATGTACACAACACTAAATGAGTTATGCAATGCATTTTATTTTACTCTAATAACCCATTATGAAATATTTATTCTCCATTTTTACCGTATATTGATTGCCTTATTCAAATTTAATAATAATAACAGGATGTAGGACCTATAAATAAGTACAAGATGGAAAAATAGATTATTTTGCAAATAAATTAGAATAACTTCTTCTCGAGCAGAAGGTGCATTTACTATACCAATGTACATTGTCCTACAAAATTAAATTAAATTTTTAAAATCTCTAATTTATTTTTATTTTAACTAAATATGTACTGGAAACTAAAATCAATAGAATTCGTATTTATTTAACACTGACGAAAACAAATACCAATTATGTATTGAAATTTGTTCTATAATTTGAAATTTCCTATTTTTAAATTCGATTCATAAACATTATTTAAACTAAATAATGTATAATTTTATATTGGCAACTGAGTAACAAAAGTAAAGACTTAAAAAGAAAACTAGATGATAAAGAAAGTATCATTAATACAAGCTTATTCAAAACAGCACAAATTAATTGCACACCATCGGGAGAAGAAGAAGAAAAAACAGTAAACGAAGAAACCGCAAGGATAATTGTTAAACATAATAAAAAGAGAAAAGTATGAATATTATGAATTAAAACATCGTTAATTAAAAAAAAATGAGCAAACTCAAAAATGTGCTAAATCACAAAAACCACCATCGATCATCGTCAATGGAATAAAGAATTAAATGAAACAAGAGGCGAAGAACTTCAGAGCCCAAAAATTGAACAAAAAATTCGACAAAACAATCTTAGAAATTTGAAAGCTGGAGTTTTAGCTGCTGAAAAAATATTCTTAATCTGCATGATCTTATGTCAATTTTCATATAGTGCTTAAGTTAATTTTTACAAAGCATTGGTTCAGAGGTTATTTTTAAAATGTTAAGCCCATGTGCGTATGTGGCTATTTGTGTTCCTCTGTATGTATTTTTCTTGTTGGCAAATCATTTTAATCCCCGCGAATGACAAATGCAATATAAAATGTTAAATTTTCCGCACATCCAGCAAATAAATAAAGCGCGTTCCGGTGCTCACATCCTGAAATAAATTTCGAAAAAGGTAAATAAAATTTAAATAAACAGCGCGCCGCCGTCGCACATTCAACCCACCCCACATTCATTTCGCCCACGTATGAAACTTCGTGTATGCGAGTACAAATTAAATATTTGGACTGGGCAAAAAATATTTTTCTTTACCTACCTATATACAGAGACGAGGACACAATTCATTTTTTTAACGTGTATAATTTTGATAATAAATTTTTATTGAGAAATTCATTATTTTATAATTAAATAATAAGAGTAACACCATATTATTTAAAAATTTTAAAAAATTATGTTGGATTCCCAGTTGTAGCAGCTTGCAAACTATATTGATCCATATTATTAATAGTTTATAGTATAATGATTATTCTAACTAAAATTTATTATATAAACAGATTTTTCTAATTAATAACAATAAATTTATTAAACATTAAGGAATATTATTAAACTATCTACACTTGTTTAATTCTGATTTTCAAATTTAAATATTCTCAAAAAAGTCTCACAAACGTCACATCACAATTTCAACTGTATGTTAGTTCAAAAAATTATTTATTTTGATTTACATATATCATCTTGATATCCTTAACAATGAACAATGTTGCTGGTCAATATAACAATTGTTTAAAAAATACCAACAAACATGGTTTCTATATAATATTGATAATGCATTTATAGTGTGAAACTTTCTTTGCATAATCAACAATGTTAAATTAAATGCATTATTAAACGATTCTAAACTAAAGCACAAATTAGAACTAGAAAACGGAAAATGCGAGAGGTCTGACGCTAAAGTTCGTTTAATTTGCACGCTTTTAACTAAGCAAAATTTGTGTAAATACACGCATGGTGTGTTCTGTATAACTGTGCTGTTGCTGTTAGGGTGATGAAACATTGGAATATATTTGAATAATCAACAACAAACGACAAAACTATTTATAAATATACTTATGATACAATAAAAGTGCATATTGTGGAAAGTAATTCAGATGAAAATGGTGAAACTTAATTCTTTACCTCGCTACTGTTTATCGTTTATTTAATGAATACATAATCATGACTCGGTGCAGAAAGCATTGTTAAATTCGGTGTTTGCATTTAATGAATTCTAGCAAGAGGTATGTGACACTTTAATTTAATAATAATCTGCTAATTTAGAATTATTTAAAATTGAAAGAGGAGACTTTCATTCACCAACTTAAAAGCTTTTTAAATTTCGGAATTATAAAAAATTTAATTACATAGGTATAGGTATCACTCGAATTTCTATTTTTATTTTGAATAGGTTTTGGCTATACTAAGATTACCTGTTAACTTTAGAATTTTGAATAGTAAAAATTTCAGCGTCGAAAAAACTTTAAAATTAAAAGTTAAGAAAGTCAATATTTTGCTTATGAATTTTGTGGCCTAATATTTTTTCAAAATGTTCTGGTTCATCTGTAAGAAAAAAGAAAAATTTTAAAACAGAACCAGTTGAGAATGCTTAAAAGCATTAACAAAACAAACTTGAAAAAAAGAATATTTATTTGCTCTAATAAATATTCTTTTTTTTATCATACGGACACTTTCTACCGGCACAAGATAAAAAAATCGAATCCCGAGTTTTGAACTCACGACCTTCGGCCTCTCAGGTGTCCCGCGCGCGGAACACCTGGGAAGCGGAAAGTCGTGATTTCAAGACTCGCTGGGATTGGATTTTTTATCTTTAATTTAATCCGAAAATTTGTATTTAAGTCTGAGAAGTAGTAATAGAAATGAAATGTAACAATGGTAAATTGTATGCGTTAAAAAGAGGTCGAATAAGAGAAAATTTGAAATTTCTTCGGCTTTTGTTAAAAATTTTCCAACAATTTTTTCTTAATTTTCATCTCGCAATAAATTTAAGATGTAACGATGGTGGATCGTATACGTTAGAAAGAGAGTGATAAAGAGAATTTTTGAAATTTCTTCGGTTTTCATTAATAGTTTCATAAAATGGAATGAAGATGGAACGATTTGTGGTTTGATTAGTTGGAAAGAGATAAAATAATTGAAAATTACAGATTTCGATATTTTGTTCATAATTTTCGGGTCACAATGAGATGCAACGTCAATACTAATATTTTATTTCATTTTTATAAGTTGGCATACAACGTCAACAAGCTTCATACCCGTGTTATTGGGTGGATAACGGACAACATAACCTTCATTGAAATATTTCAACTACATTATTTTTGACAAAACAGAAATTAATGACGCAAAATTTAAAAAAAATTTCCACGATAAATTAAAGTTATAAAATATATTTTAATATATACTCCTATTATTTAACACAGAAAAAATATATCGATTCAGATCCATGAAATTTACTACATGACATAAGAACATTTTAAAAACCTAATACTAAAGAAAGATCTAAATTGTTTTTGATCATAAGCTATCGTTTTCATATTGCATCGAACAAATATGTCTTCTTAAAAAGTTTAAAGTTAATAGTTTGCTCAGAACGTGGAATTAATTAAAAGCCCCTATTAAATGGACTTGGTATATTGCTTCTTGAGTAAAGGAGATTTATTACATGACAAATATTTTTATATAAGCTCATTCATCGTACGATCAATTCTTCAATTTTGTTGTCGTCTCATATTAAACTTAGAAAATAATGTATTATGAGTTTCATGATAAATGCTTGTTTGCTTAATAACATATTCGTATTTTTATTATTATCCTATACTTATTATCTCGAGAAATCATAATTTAATTAGTCAATTGTGTGATATACTTCATATCACAAAAATAATATCGTACGTGACTCGATTTATATTTTTGGTCAAAAAAATTCCTGACAAGCAACGATGTGTGAGCATGTGCATTATCGTGATGCAGAAGCCATGAATTATTTTTCCATAATTCCGGGAGATTTTTCTCGAATTGATTTACGCAAACGGCGCATGACTTCAAGGTAATACTCCTTATTAACCGTATGACCTGGTAGTAAGAACTTTTGATGCACTACGCCATAGCAATAAAAAAAACAGTGAGCAAAATGACAAAATGACATTTGCGTGCTTTTTTTGGTCTTGGCTTTTCTAGGCTCTTCCAATGGAACGACTGAGCTTTGTTTTCAAAGTCATAACCATATACCCATGATTCATCACCATTTATGATTCTTTTAAGCAAATCAGGATCATCATTAACATCATTTAGCAGCTCTTGAGCGATACTCATGCGATGGTTCTTTTGGTCAAAATTAAGCAGTTTTGGAATAAACTTCGCTGCTACATTTCTCATGCCCAAAATTGTTTGGCACGAACCAAAGAAAATGCCGACATCATCAGCCACTTCCATAATGGTAATTCGAGGATTCCTCAATACCATTTTCTTTACTTATTCAACATTTTCATCAGTTATTGACGTGCTGCGACATCCAGGGCTAGCTTCGTCATTAACATTTTCTCAGTCTTCTTGGAAGAGCTTGTACCACTTGTAAACATTTTTTTTACTGAGAGTAGATCCTCTGTATACCACTGTCAATATTTTAAGTGTTTCGGAACACTTAATTCCATTTTTTACATAAAATTTAATACAAATACAAACAAACAAAGAATGCTAAAGTTATGAACACGGGTTCGGGATGAGTCCGAGAACCCGCAAAATTCAAAAAGTCAGCTTATTCGTATATATAACTAAACAACAATAAGAAAGAGAATACAATATGGTGATAATTATAAAGATGAGTTTGTTTACATTATTATGATTATTATTTATGTAACTTGTTGTAACATATGTTTTGTGGTTCATTTCTTGGAATTGTGTGTGTGTGTGTGTGTTTTAAATAGTAAGATCCCGTGGCACATATATGAGTAAGAGGAGATTACACTTGGGGCCTTTCTGGCCCAGTACAATTTCCAAGAGTTCTCTTGACGAGTCCAGGAACTTGTACGTAGAATACTAACAAATCCTACAGAAAAAGTTTTAGTAGAGACATTTTATATTTGTAAAAGGTTCCGGACACGATGATAATTGCGATGCTCGTCTAGTGCGAATGTATTTAACAGTGTTGAACGATGCTCGTATGGATATGTAAATGAGTTTAGGTAGAACGTGCCAGTTCCCGTGCAGGAAGATTAATAAACCTACAACTCATGAACTAGATGGGAACACTTCCGCGTTATAAAATGTCTTGTGAGTGCAATGTTTTTGTTTTTCAAGTGCAAACACGTATGTTCCTATTAATCACTTTCACGCCGGACACATTCAAGTCTAATCGATTCTATTTCTTACATCTTTTATATTGCGATTGCATGGTTTAATATAATACGTAATCCAATTTATCATGCCAAAGTTTAACTATCGTATTTTTATTTTTAATAATACCTAGACTATATATGATAAACTAGATAAATATTGTCATTAGAAATTTGTTCTCCAAATTTCCTTGAATCTACAAAAATATTTAGTTTTGAAAAGAAATTAAACTACAAATTATAAAAAAGTTTTATTGTAAAATATATTCCAAATGTTCATTAGAAAAAAAAACGTTGTTTATTTACTTTTCTTTTATTTGATATTAATCAACTAAAATTTGATAAGATAACTGAAATGTAATTTTATCATGAGTATGCTTTTATCTTTATTACCTAAAAATTGAATGAAATCTGGTACACTACACCTTCTTTTCCTTACTATGTATTTGGTTTATGATTTTTTTTTGTTTTTTATTTTTTAATATATTTATGGAGTTTTTAGGTTAGGTCATTCAATATCGTAACAAGGTAAATTCAATTTTCATGGATGGAATCAATGTAAAGCGGATGAACAGGAATTCACTTGGGAATTGTTATTAAGGAATGTAATATTTATGAAACCATGAAACCTTAGAGAAGGGTATATTTTCAAAAGTATTTGAAGCACATGCTTTGCAAGGGTTGGTAGTATAAACAGCTAAATTTTTGCTTTCTATATTCAAAGTTCTAGGTTTGAATCTTTCTGGATAGAACAAAAATTTTATATCAATTAATTAACATTATATTAAATATTTCTTAAATTATATTCTAATAAAAAAAAGTGTTTTATACTTCGAATTGTTTTAATAAAGGATGTTTAATGTCTATAAATACCTACAAAAGTGAGAACATTCATTTTGGGACTCTTTTATAAATAATAAATCTTATTATCTACCTAATAAGGTAGCAAACTTAATATTACTAATTAATTAATCTAGTGAACTGTTCTAACAAAAAAAAAATATAAGCAATTGCGCTAGTAGATACATTAGCGAGGAAAAAAATTAATTAATTTTGTAAGTTTGAAAATTTCAGAATTTTTATTAAGAGATTTAATTTTGTTTTAATTTAAAATAAGTTTTTCACAAGAGTTTATATTAATTGCTATTTATATGCAAGTTAATGACTACCTTTGTGAAGGGTGGATCATCTAACTTTTGGAATTTTAATCGGTTATAAAAACTAATTAATATTTTTTCAAAATTATGAGTTTATTAGAAAGTTTGGACATTTTCATTTAAGAATGAAATATAACATCATTCCAATGACTGCCGCGCTTGGCTTGACAGTACCCCATCCGAAGTTAAGCATTTTTATCGAAAAATCGTGTTTTCCGATGAAGCTCATTTCCATCTAGGAGGCTATGTCAATAAGCAAAATTGTCGCATTTGGGGATCACAGAATCCACACATGACTATTGAGAGTTAATTGCAGAAACGTCATGTATCAACAAAACGATTTTTTTTATGGACAAACTAATTACTTTTTTTCAAATTAAGCTTCATTTTTTGCGAGTAGTTGGTTAAGCTAAATAGCATTCAATAAAATCATTTTATATTAAATGAACATTGAGTCCTAAATATATTTAAATTTTTTGGACTCATTTGGTTTATGCTCTGCAGAAGAATTTGCCGGAAGTAAATAATCTTTCTTTCTCCTAGACGATCAAGTTCATTTCCATCTCGGAGGCTATGTCAATAAGCAAAATTGTTGCATTTGGGGATCACAGAATCCACACATGACTATTGAGCAGCCAATGCATCCACAACGAGTAACTGTTTGGTGTGCTTTTTGTCCGGCGGCATCATTGGGCCGTTTTTCTTCGAAAATGAGGAAGTAGCTGCTGTTGTCGTCAATAGCGAACGTTACTCTGCCAGACTAAACGAATTTTTTTTCCAAAAATTGAATAGGAGGACATGGGGCCACTTGCCACACAGCCAAAATAACCATCGATCTTTTGCACACTGTTTTTGGAAATCGAATAATCAGTTGAAATGCTGATGTTAATTTGCCGTCCCGGAGCTGTGATTTGACCCCCGTTGGATTTTTTGTGGGGAGTCCTAAAGGATAAGTGTTACGCTATCCTTCCAGAACCGATTATCAACCTCAAAATATTGTATAAATTATGACATTTCTAGGGGAGAAAGAAATGTCAGATACAATTGATGTTACTATTGTTGCCATGATACCTGTCTATTTAAACCAATAAGCAAGTGAAACACCAAATTGAATATACAGCTTATATAGCACGTTATTGGTCAATTTGGAAGGAAGATGAATGTATTTTCATGATATACTGCCGAGATTGGCTTATTTCTCTAAAATCCTTAAATAAGATTGGTTTAAAATGTACGAAGCATATAATCTTAGATATACTGAAGTCATCATTTTTATTGATCAGCCTTCTTACTGAGCATTAATGATGAGTGTTATAAGTTTGTCGTTTTAAGTGGAGGCAAATTAGTTTCTCTTTAGAGTTTATTCCCAAAATATAGTTTAGTTTTATATTGTCCAATAAATTATTTGCTTCATTAAATTTGTAATAAAAAAGCAGCTTATACGTTTTTAAAATAATTTTTGACATAACCAAAACTGAATTGAAGCTTCTAGCCAAGAATATAAATATAAAACAGGTAATATGCATTAAATTTTTATTAATATTGAAGTAAATGTTTTTTTTGTCCTGTCCAATTTCCTGCAGCAGTTTTCTAAATAATCACACATATCTACATTTTCTACTTTTATAATTGATGAATCAATTATAATATCACTTACCAATTGAAATATATATTAATTAAAGTTGTATTTTACCTGAAACAAAGAAAATAATATATTTATTTTATATAATAACAGCGAGGACCTGGAAGACTAAGACTAGCTTATATGAAGCAGATCCAGAAAGATGTCAGTGAGTGCAACTACAGAGACAGGAATGGCATTAAACCGGCAAGAATGGAGATGCGCTTCAAACCAATCCTCTGATTGATGACCTTTTAATGATGATAATATAATAACAATAATTTTATTATTAAATTTAATTTCATATGTTTCTTTATATATGGAGGGGTTAAATCAAGTAATCACCATATTCGTAACTCTATATATTTTTTTAAGATGTTAAATAAACTTAATGTTTACCTAAATTTCTATAAAAAAATAAATCGAATTAAAATCGATATTTGATATACAAGGAAAATTTTTAAATGTCTATATTTATGATACTTTTTCAAAGTAAAAAAAATTGAAGAAATAAATGTATTTGATTCAAAGTTTCAACTAACGATGCACTATGTTTCTTTATTACCATTTTTATATGTGAATGTATCTAGGTTAATGTTTAATAATATTTATTTGATTGATATTACTACTTAGCAAATTTATAAATCTTATCTGTGTTAAATTACGTAAACGTTCTTATTTTATCTGTATCTACAGTAATAATAACAACAAATATGTAATTGATATTAACATTTTCGTTTAAAAATAAAATATATGATTTTGTAACATTATATTACCTTACTGTAAATAAATATAAAAATATTAATCAGAAATATTACGTAAACTATATAACAAATTTGTTATAAATATTATTGTCATGATTTATAAAACATACAACTCCATATGGAAAGGTTAATACAAAATTTATTGTTACAATATTATTTTTTTTTATGTTATTTAATTGCGAAAAAATTGTAATTGATTAAAAGGTTATTGAGAAAGATTTGTATTACATAAAATTAGATTATATTAGAAATGTACTCTTTATGGAAGAAGGAAATAATTACTTAATAAAATTTTTAAACTTGACGTTAAACACTAATAACACTAAAGTTTTTATATAAACTTAAGAGATATAATTTTTTTCTGAAAATTAAAACATAAAAAAGGAAATAGGAGTTAATGAACTGTACAATTAAAGTATAATCCAATTAATTAAAGCAATGCTGTGCCATAAAAACAGCAATACGCATCAATAACAATTTTATGATTTTATAAATCAATCCAAGATAATAAAACACGCCCGATTTTTTTATCAATTACATCAAGACATAATAAAATATATTCTTGTTAAACATGCAGAACCGTAAAGAACTCCCCATAAAAACAAATAAAAATTTTTTTATTGTGCGGAAAATTAGAAAAACGATTTTTTTTTTCGAACAAAAAAATATTTTAATTTTCTCGGAAATCTATTTATTATGATCAAAGCTATTTAAAAATAAAAATGTTTCATCTTCCAACGAAATCTATTAGTGCTTGAAATTCTAAAAATAAATATAAAAAAAAAATTGTATGCATATTCAAATAGTTTTTAATTTTATTCTGTTAGTGTTACTTAAAGCGTGACATTACAATTCAATTATCTTGACAGGGGTCGTCCATCAGGATTACGCGATTTGTCGTAAATAAACATATTTTTACATTTTATACGGGTACATTTTATGTACATATTAATACTCGACAACTTAATTAGCTAGTTCCGTTTTTGTTTATAATATTATGCGATTTTTTTTTTAAATTAACCTTCGAATAAAAAAAAAAAGATGTTTTTGCGGAATATTTTTATTGGACTAAATTTCATGGTTGCATTTCAAGATTCAAGGATTTTCAGGTAAAACGTAGAAACTTTTATGAAAATTTTAATTGTGGTTCTTATAAAATAGTTATTTATATATTTAGATATTCAAATTGCTTTTTTTATTGCGATTGTGGAGGTTAGTTACTAAGCACAAACAACAAAACAAAGTTTCATAGTCAATTATACCTTTTTTTTCTAATATCAATAATTGTAGTAATAATTTTTAAATTATTATTGCATTTTATTTTAGATCTAATTTTATAAACAATAATTTTAACTTCTGCCTATTCAAATAGAAGTTAAAAATGTCAATTGTAAATGAATAAACGATACGTTTTGGTTTTTCTTTTTCCTAATGATACATCCTTTAAAAGGAAGTTTGAAATATGAATGAAACAATTGAATTCTAATCCAATTGAAATTCATCCTATCTTTGTCTTTTAAATCGGAGTAGTTTTTCTGATTGTTAAATGTAGTCAATTGGAATGATAAAGTGAAGGGCTGGTCCAAGTTCGTCGGATTATTAAGCGGTGACAATCCGGTCTTGAAAAGAGGAAGTCTTCCCGTATAATCCGAAATCCCTTATTTGTAATACGTCAGACTGTGCGGGTGCACTCACCTAAATCACAAGGCGTCACTACGAAAATCCCTAAAAACAACACAATCCAAAATCCATTTTTATTTCCTTCTTCTCACATTCTATTTACATTCTAGATGAATATCTCATCTTGAAATATAAAACCATCCTAGATGTTGTTATCAAGCGGTGAAATTAAAACTGTCTATCTAATTAAACTATTAATTATCATATCTCACATTATTATTACACGTATTTTCCTTATATGGTTCAAGTTTATATCTCGTTAGAAATTTCACTGGAGGCCTTTCGAGTATATTACGAAAGTCAAAGCGCGCTAGAGAGCGCGTGGGTGAGTATTACTTAGTTTTATGATAGGCCCCAGCTCGCACTTCAATTATGAAACCTTTTTTTTTCTGTGAGAAAATCCTTGTTTAACCCATTTTACCTTAAAAAAATTTAAGTAGTTTTTACGCCATTCATTAAACATTGCCACCAGCTAAACACCGTAGATTTTAATTGAAAATGATAATTATTAATTTATTTTTCATGCCTTCCGGCTCACCTCTCTTAATTTGCATATTCTAAGATATGGGTTTATGATGTTACATTTAATGGTTGATTAAAATAAATAAAAAGAGCGGTCTGATAGGAAATGATTCGATTTATTTGTAAACTAAATCACTTTACATTCAAATTTTGTAATAATGAATTAATTTTTCGTTTGCGTAATTAAGATTTAAAAAGAGAATATCATGATTTCCTCAATTTAAGTCAACTACTTTATAACTAAAAGTTTATTTTGAATTAAAACAATTGCCATAGAACTAATAAAAAATTAAATAACGAGACTAAACTTCGAATTTTGTATGTAAACAAAAAATTTTAAATTAATTTAAATATTAATTATTAATTTAATTATATTAATTTGCCTGTATTCAATTTAAAAAATTTTGTTTTTGTTTAATAGGAACGGATTTTATTGTTTTGCATTGATTCAAACATAGAATTTCGACATAGAATTTACTATAGTATATCTGAGAAATTCGTAGATCAATTGACTGTAATTCACTGTCCAGCGTGTCGTTTGCCGGTAAAGTAGGTGTTTTTCAATTGATCTATTTATGCTTATAGTATAAGCTTTTTATAGAGCATAAAACACATGATTTATATGTGTATTAATTGATTTTTTTTTACATTAACTAGGTGTTTCACACTTCAAGTATACAAATGTTCTATGCTACACATTTATCGAATCCATATAATTATAATAAAAGAACCAAAAAGTTAAACCTAAATGTTATTAGTACACCGATAATAGTTTTTGAACTAACTTAGGGAAAAAATCAAAACACTACGATCTATTTTGAAATATAAATCGTTATTGTGTGCATAGCATATTTAAATAGAGTTGGTATTCGTAACATTGTAAAATATAAAAGTGAAAAATGTTTTTAAATCAACTTTGTTGATATGAAACATGAAGTCGCTTATTTCACGCACCTTTCAAGAAATTGAAGGTCATAGTGCAATATCCACTGTGAAAATGAATAGCATATACTAATACTTCTTTTTCTTAGAACATAATATTGCAAATAATTTAATATCATTTTTTGGTTATCGAGGGATGTGGAATGTATGATATCCCCTCATGCTTAAGGGTGCGTCACATGAAAAGAGCCTGTTCCTAAAAATGACAAGAAAAAAAGCTGATCGACTTTTTGGGGGCAGGTTCTTTTGATGGGACAGATTCACTTTGCACTAGGCCGCGCAAATGTACAGGCCCGACCTAACCTAATATTAGCTCTTATATCACGTAACTTCGCAGTTATCTCTTTTTTCTCTCATCTAAAATCCATCCATTCAAATTATAAGATCCATGATTTGATGTTAAAGCAGGAGTACGAGAAAATGAAAATCATTTTTAAAAAAATCCTTCGACCTAAATATGAAAAGGAAATATTGGAAGTAAGAAGAAACAGAGAAATTGAAAGAATTGTGGTAATTGTGAGAAATAAGAGAATAACATTTTATAGTTATCTAAAAAAGATGAAAGACAAAAGAGGTTAAGGCTGTCTTAGAGGAAATGAAAATTAACAAAGAAGAAATAGAAGATAAAGGAAAATTCAGATAAAAGTTAAAAATTTTCTAGGTTTCCAGAGGAAGTTGATTAAGAAGAGATCCGGAGTCTGTAGGGAATAAAGACGGGAGCAGCAGAAACGTAGGGCAAGAGAATACTGGAAGAAAAAATAGAAGAAAGAGAATAGAAGGTTATGAAAAGTTATTTCATCGAATAAAATTAAAAATTACTTTGTCTTACCACAATGTTTTTATTAACCGGTACCCGTTTCTGCAGAATTCGAGTCATTCTCAAACATATTTACAATATTTGCTTTATACAAGTTTGTTACTATTATTAAAATCCTTGTAATACTATATCATCAAAATTTATTCTCGTAACTATTCTGTTATCACCACAAGTTTCTTTCTTAATTGACATTAATCGAGAATCAGACTGGCGAAGAATATGACGACGAGGATATTGCGCGGCAAAAATACGTCTAGGTTTGTTACCGTTAGCTGCGTATTTTATATTTGTAAATTTAAGCACATATTAAATTGGTTAGATTAGATTAATTTAGGTGGGGTTGCTTGTTTTATCAATATTATATACGCAAGATTCCATTTAATTGAAATTCAGTTTGAAAATGCAAATGAACATTACTACCGAATCTAATATGCCAAACAAAAGAACAGTATTTGTCTTAGAAAAAATAGTAAAATGTAAAAAAAATATTTTTATTGTTAGACGCACCAAGACGAATTATTTTATTTTAGTTAAAAGAACTATCTGTATAAATGGTTGGATATCTTTTTACATGTTTTTGTCGAATTTTTGTTGTTTAATTAGCAAATTGTTTTGATTTATATTGCACGAAAGAAAAGTAGTGGTAGTAATTTCGTGGGGGTTAGAAAGGCGCCTTTCAAAAGAGAGAAGACAACTAACTCACATCAAGCAAAAGGAACGATGTAATCAGCCGTGGTCCTTAGTGGTAATCGTAGGGTTTTTGTTTTTCTGAGTTTGTACAGTAAATTGGGCCTTATTTAACCCCCGAGGGTTCGACGACAGGAACAGCAATCTACTCACACAAACATAAAGTTAATACAAAGACACACGATTCAAAGAGAATAATTTAAAAAGCTTCCTTAGTCCCAAATCGAATTTAATAAAATTATAAGTTTTATTAGAAAAGAAGGGAAAGCAAAATAATGAGTTGGGATTTTTTTTCTCGTTAGAAAATCTTTAATATTCAACGCAGATTTGTTCTTGGGAGTAAACATAACCTAATTTCACGGGAGAACCCCAATCGCAAGTAACCAAAAGGAAAATTGAGTTATGCAGTTATTTCTTGCGCATTTTAACTTTTTCAAATATGATGAGTACTCGGAAGGCGCGAATCCGCCCACTTTTTTAAATTAAGTCTCGTGAAGAAATTATGGGAGTTAAGTTGAAAGACACAAATCTCGAATTGAATTTAGTACAGGAACAATTGTAAAAAATTTCAGCGGGGAGATTTGTTTTGGGGAAGTTTTGCGGTCTTACTCCGGGGAGGGTTACTAAGAAAATTCGGTTGGCAAACACGCTTTAAAATTTTCAACACTTGAGATTTACTTTGAAATGACGAATTGATTACAATTCAAAACACATTAATTGAGCAACACCCGAGAGATTCAATTTTAAAATGTCTATAAAGACTAGAATGAATTTTTCTTTATACTTTCCAATGCATTGAACACTGCTTGATATTTTTATAAATAGAAATAAAAATTAAATATTGATTTCAGTAAATAGCTTTATTCCCTCAATACTCCCTGGCGACCATTCGAATTACATTTTATTTTAGTTTGGTTTACTTTGAAATTTCATTTACTACACCGGGAAAAACCGAACAATACTTTTACTTTATTTTATTTCTTTCGGAACGAATTCAATTTTGTTTGCAATGTAAAGAAAAATATAAGCAGAAATTTTAAATTTTTTCTTGGTGACTATTTTTTATATCACGTATTAAAATGGATGACTTTTATGTTTGAATTCTATTATGAAAGTACCATGTCAGCAAAAATCATTGCAATTTATTTTATCACTACTTCGGTTAACAAGGTTTTGATAATGAAAGTAAAAGCATAACTTATTTACAAGTATGCTAAGGACTTTCGTGCAGAAAAATAAAGTATGAAAATTTAATTCTAAGATAAATTCTTTTATAAAAAGTATAAAATAAGAAAGTTAAAAATAAACCGAAATCACATTTTACACAATAAATTGCCAAGCTGGAAGTAAAACTTGCTAAGTATATAGGAAATCAATATCAGTTAGTACATTTACTTCCAAAGAAACGACATTGTACGAACACACACCAACAAAATGCCAGGCATGGAATTGATGTTAGTTTCTGGGTGTATTATTAGGTTAAATTAATTGAATATTACTGGAAATAGAGGAATTGAAATTTCTCTTTCCAACAAAGATTCAGACCGGTAAATTTCATGCAAAATGCAGACAAGAATATGAATATTATCGGTAAAAGTCCCTTCAACTAAGAAGAACAATAACAAGATCTCTCCTACTCCGTTAACTACATGCACTTATTATTGAAAAGTAACAAAATGGGAATGACAACAGTGTGTCGCGGATACGGACAGATAAGGTAAATATATCCATAATGTTTGCTAAGAAGTCATTTTATGAAGTAAATTAAACATACCAATGATTACACAATTACAATTGAATCATTGATTGCAGAAACCTTATGAATCAACAAAACGATTTTTTTATGGACAAACTAATTACTTTTTTTTCAAATAAGCTTCAATTTTTTACGAGTAGTTATTTAAGGTTATATATTTACTAAATAGCATTTCTTGAATAATAAAATCATTTTATATTAAATGAACATGAGTCCTAAATATATTTAAATTTTTTGGACTCGTTTAGTTTATGCTCTGCAGGAGAATTTGTCTGAAGTAAATAATCTGAATCTTTCTTTCTTCTATCCGATGAAGGTCATTTCCATCTCGGAGTCTATGTCAATAAACAAAATTGTTGCGTTTGGTGATCACAGAATTCATACATGACTATTGAGCAGCCTATGCATCCACAACGAGTAACTGTTTGGTGTGGTTTTTGGTCCGGCGGCATCATTGGGCCATTTTTCTTCGAAAATGAACAAGTAGCCGCTGTTACCGTCAATAGCGAACGTTACCGTGCCATGCTAAACAAATTTTTGTTTTCAAAAATCGAAGAGGAGGAGATGGTTGACATTTGGTTTTAACAGGATGTGGCCACTTGCCACACAGCCAACGTAACCACCGATCTTTTGCAACTGTTTGTGGAAATTGAATAATCAGTCGAAATGTTGAAGTCAATTGGCCGTCTGGGAGCTATAATTTGACCCCGATAGAATTTTTTTGTGAGGATAAGTGTTACGCTAACCACCCAGAGACGATTGATGCCTTGAAACACAAAATCGAAGTTGCCATTCGTGCGATTGAAGCCGAAACAATCGAAAATGTACTGAAAAATTGGGTTGATCGGATAAGGGTACTGTCAAGCCAGCCGTGGCAGTCATTTGAATAACGTATTTCATTCTTAAATGAAAATATCCAATCTTTCTAATAGATTCATAATTTTGAAAAAATTATATTAATTTTTTTTTATAACCAATTCAAATTCCGAAAGTTAGGTGGCCCAAATTTTATTTAAAAATATAGTTGTAAGTGTTAAGTTAAATTAATTTTCAATAACAGAATGCCAAAAGCTTTTTAATAATCTAGAATTGTTTTTACAATTTATTTACAAAGAAACTAAGGGCTTACAATTGTCTGACAGTTAACAGTTTTTCTTGTCCCTATTTTTTTTGTGTAAAATATCAAAATTATTGTTATTTAGACAAATACTTGTATCTTGTTGAAATGTTTATAGCAGATGATCTGAAAAAAAGTGATTTTAAAATTTGAATTTATCAACAGGAAGAAAAATTTATTAAAATATAGTAACACAGCAATAAACATAAAAATGTAAATGAATCTATTCCTACCTTTTACGATTATTCTCATAACAACATTACCTAGATACAAAAAAAATTGGACAATAAAGATAATGCCCTTACATAATGTGCATTTAACCTCGTTTGTTATATGCAGTAAAAATATGATTACGGACTAAATGTAATGTAATAAATATAAAAGGGCATTAAGATGCTATCAAAAGATGTGGAAATATATGAAGATATAACAATTTCAAAGGGGGTACAGCTCCACCAATTAAGGTACCTACAATTGGTAGGTAAAAAAAGGATAATTTAAAGCAATAAAAAGTCAAGATCCTAAATTTAATTGAGTGGACCCCCCTTAACTAAGAATTAATTATATTACATAATTTTTTTACGATCAAAAAGGTCAAAAAGTAAAGCATAAATCGCACAGTCTTCTATCAAATTGTCAAACGTCGAAACCTAGATAAACAAAGAATAGAAACAAACTAAGATAAATTAAATTACACTCCATTTTATCGGAAAAACATTGTAACATTTGACTTTTCTAAATTTATCTCTCCAATTTATTAATCTAAATGAAAGTGTTATTGGTATTTGATTGCAGGTTTTTAGGTAAAAGGTAGCTCATAGTATGTGGGTAAAAGGGTGTAAAAGAATCCACACCCCTTCAAGCTAGATAGATTGTGTCACGTTCACGCACCTTGCTCACCCTTAGAACACTTGAAAACCCCTTCAAAACATCTGTCTACTATCATCTTCTTTCCCTTTGTTATACATTTAATGCAATAAATTATATAAAAAAAAACGTGCATTCGTTACACCTTACACCGTCTGTCTTTCTCTTTTATCTATTAACATCATAAATTCTGCGTGGAATATAAATTGAGTGGGATGTGATAGGGAGAGTGTTGCGTGCACGATTCCCTTTTTAAAATTTCATTGGTATCTGCTACTAACTACAATCAACGCACGTTAAAATGGTTTAACCCACATTATTTAACCCTTCTATTTTAAGTGAGGATCATTTCGGATTAGATTCCCTCTAGTGCGAATGTTAATATTTGATACAGATGTTCGTAAGGGTTAACTCATATGAACTATTAAATTGTAATACAAATATTAAATAATTGACGTATTTAGAACAAATAACTATTACTTCAAATCTATCCCGACAAAAAAAAATCTGTACTACGAAGAGCTATCACAGGTCTGTAAAGTGTGAGAAACTACGAAAAAGAAGTGAACGGATCCTGCAAACCCATCAACGTTTACAGATTTCCTAGTTGAAATAATAACTGTTTAGTTAAAGTAATTGGTGGACTTCGTTAATAGTAGAAAACAATAAGTTAGTTGATTAATAAATATAAATAAAGCAAAATTCTTTTAACAGTGCTTCATAATAAATTTTAACTGTACTATTTTCATTTTTCCACATATTTCATATCTTTTAATAACCCTTGCACGTACACATGTTTAAAACACATTAGTTAACCGTGTATCAAAAAGGAAGTTATAATTTTAGTATAGCAGATATAAAATAGGGCAATGTTATATTTATTTCTGGATTTCCTTTAATATTTAACTCATGTTTTTAAAATGCGAATTAGGAAATTAAAATGTTATGTTCACGGATATAATAATTTTATGCATATATCACATTATTTAATTAAAAATTTGGTCTCATTTCTTTCTTTTAGTACTTTATCACCTATTTTAACTTCTACATACCATACAAAATAGTTTTTGTAGGAATTTAGTAGTCGTGGGAATTTCTAAGACAATCTTTAGTTTTTTGTTCTTTTATAGAGTTTAGGAAAAAAAATGTCTTAATTTACTTTGTCATTCATTTAGAATTTGAAAATATCTGATAATGTGTATTTTCTTTGGCTCTGGAAAATAGGAAACTTTCGAAAGAAGCTTATATCAAATTTAATTTTCACGTTATTTTTCAATTTTCTTTTGTCATTTTGCAAGGAGTAATAAGAACATCTATTATAAGGCTGTGATACAACATTTTATTAACGGTTTAGTTAATTAAGCTCTATTTACTGCAGATCTACTAGTTCATAAATAATTACTGCCAACGTTAGGCATAGCGAACGATTGGTTTATTGGATATACCGAGTCATAATGTAGCTAAATTAGAATTGTATTATTAACTAATTTGTGTTCTGTAAATAGCTAAAATTTGAGCATTGAATGAAAAAGAAGATTAACATATCACATGAAGAGTATTAAATTTAATCATGGTTTATTCCATGATTATCCCTAATTTTTTATTGTACGAAAATTTATATTTACGTATATATAAAATTAATTTAAAGTATTAAATTAAATTTTAAGCTTTCTAAAAATCGTGCTTAATCAAAGAGAGTGGTTATTAAATTCCAAAATAATTTGAACTTTCTTTTAACTCTAAAAACAAACAAAACATTAAAATACAATAACGTTAGCAGCATTTCCTTATATCCATATATGTACTAAGTAAATCCCGCATTAAATGTATTATTGACCCGAATCCGACCTTCCAGACCCCCAACAGTATAATAAATCAGATTTGCCCATATTAATATAATATATACGTTTAATTAGCATTAGAGAGATTAATTACGTCCACTTACGAAACTTCTTGTAGACTTTTAGAAAGAAAAAAACCTTCATCTCAGTTTACATGAACACATTTATTTTTGTAATGCGGCGCTAACCATAAATAAATCCGCATTTTAGTTTATTGCAGAAGAGAAATGTGTTAATTAATGTAATAAATAGTTCGAAAATTTATATAAACAGTTAAACGCGTGGGTGTCGGAGCGGTATACTTCTTCCAATGGATCATTATAACTATAGCCCAGCTATTAACTGAAGTGTCAGATAGCATTATGCTAATTTATTGTATTAAATGGAAAGAAATATTTTCGGTTGGTGTTTTGTATACACGTAAGTCGTTTATTGTTGTGCAATATCCATAATTTAATGTTGTTAAAGGTGACTGGGCAGATTGCACCGTCTATTCATTTTTTGAAACAGGCGCCAGGTAGTTTTGAAATAGCCATTCGACACAATGCGAACTAAAATTTATCACCAAAAAATTTCTCACGTGAAAATGCAAATAAATCAAAAACGGTTATCAAGTATATGTGCTTACGTATTTTTATAAACCTTCTGACCTACTTTATGCTATTTTTATCCCCTAACAATTTTAAGGAAATTATTTACCGCCCCGATCAATTTCCGAGATAATCTCATTTCCCTCCACGGCACACACCTTCCACTTATTTATAATTATTAAAAGGCACTTTGTGATTTCCGGCTTTTTTTTTAAAGGTTGGATAAACAGTTGGGAAGGAAATGGAAACAGGGAGGGGGTAAATTTCACGATAATGTGCTTTAATGGTACTTGGTTAGAGAGGGCTGCATGTCTCACCAATTAGGGGGCTGGAGAATTGTAAATAAAACAAAAGAACAACCGGAATTAATTAAAACGAGCGCGCGAGCTGAAATATGCTTTTTGGTAACTGAATACGAAAGCTAATTTAAAACTCACTAGATAATGAGGTAGTTGGCTGAGGGGTACAAACGAAATTTAACACTGCATAGGGTTTACTCCCTTATAAAAAGCCCATCAAAATATTTGAAATAATTACAAGTTGATCCAATTTTTAAACAATTTTTAAAACACTGTTTCCACCAATATAAGGATGTAATGGTCGACTTTTACCTTTAAATTAACAATGGTTACTATTGCTGAATGTCAAAGTTTTAGATGATTTATTGGATCATCCTGGGAACTATTTTATTTTTCGCATACCTGGATGAGTAACTGTAAATTAGTGCATTTCAAATTTTGCTGCCCAACATAACTTAAGAAATAGTATCAAGTCAATGGCGGATTCATTAATAATGTGTTCAACACATTTATTTCTTTAACAGCAGAATTTAGCTTTTTATTTCAAATTTCATTTGATAAAAGAAAGATCATAGAGGCTGTCAGAATTTAAAAAAAAGATAAATAAACGTTCACAGATTTTTATCAATTTATTTTCCTACATTCTTAGATTTCAAAGCAATGAGAGTTTTTAAGAAAACATTTTGGGTTAATTTATGGACTCAAAAATTATTTTTAACTGATGCAATTGTGCATTATACCTAAGTAAAGGTGAAATATTAACAGTTTTCTTGCTTCCAGTTCCATTCGTGATAACTGAGAATAATATGAAACTGATAGTTTTCTAAGATAATATAAACAAAAACTTGTGCTGTCTAATTGTCTTTCTTATTATACATTATCGCAAGCATGCAAGTAAGTGTATTTTCATTAAAGTCTGAATTTCAATTTTCAAGTTTACTTAATGAAATTTGAGTAGAGATTAAAACATCCGCGACGTATAAGAAGTTATTTACAGTAATTCAGTCAGGAGATTGATTATATTTAAATGTGATTTTAAATCAATTTGATAATATGCATGTATAAACTTGTTTTCCTAATATTTTCCGATCAAATTTAGTAATTAATTTATTTTGTGTGCATTGTGAAGATATATTGTTACAAACGATTAGTCATATTATCTTTCCTGCATAGTGATTCATGTATAAATCACGTAAACAACCCCACTTCCTGTAATCCCCAGTAGGTAACCGATACCCAAGAAGGTATATTAAGTAGATTATACGGAACAAAAAAAAATGTACGAACAGGTACTTGCATGTCTTTTGAAATATTTCATTCAAGTTCATTCATGTTCTTCAAATCGTACCACAAAGCACGGCGCTACGCACATTTAAGCCTAATAAACTCAACTAAAACAATTAGAATGTAATTCAACTCCTAATTCTAAGACCCCCCAGCAATATGAAACCGTTTTAACTCTCAAAGTTCTAATCCCACTTCTCTAGGTTAATTTAAAATTTTCATATTAAATTCACCCTTTTGTTCGCTTCTTGATTTATGTTGAAGTACGCTTCACTTTCAACACATTCAAATGGCAAATTTCTTAAGTGGAAATCAAGAGGTAAACAAAAAAACCTCCCTCACTTTTTAACAAATGAAAAAACTTATGAATTTTGTAAATGGGGAAAATTAAAAGAAAATTATTTTAAAACAACTGTTGCTGTGATTTCCTACATCCATCCCTTTCTTCTAAAAGCACCTCTGATTTAATTCTCGCAGGACTCGCAAGTCTAGTCACGATGCTAAATAAATTTCTGGGATTACAAAAGCTTCCACGGGATTATTATTGCGTAAATAAATAAAGGGGTTTTATTTACACATCCCTAATTGAAATAAAAAGCAATGCGCTTATCTCGTTTTCATCAAGTCTAAAAGTGAAACTATTCGCGTGTTTGGGTTTTATATAACTACCCAAATCATTAAATTTAACGATTGTTCTTGTAATTATCTGGAAGACTGTAATGCGGAAATAACAACTTTGAGGGTGAATTAGGCACGGCTTGTATAATTATTTCTAAACAAGGGGTTAAATATACTACCCGCTATTCTAAACGAATTTTGCATGACAACCTCCTATCAACGGGAAATAAGATTGACTACATGAAAAAAATTTACAACCTTCATTTTAAATATAAATAAACATTTTTTTAAATGCGAAAATAATTAATTTGGTTTTATTGAATCAATATGTTTGAATCCAAGTAAACAATAATAAGATTTATTTTTATAGTTTTTATCGGATAATTCCTAGTTGATGAGAAAAAGATTATTTACTTTACACCTGACAAATAGTTTACTTTTATAGAATTTCAATTATGCCCTGAAGAATTTAATAACGATTTTCCACTGTTCTTTTTTTATGTTACAAAACTCTCTTCTTATAGAATTTTCTAGGTGTAAAGAATTTTAATTAATTTTAGAAAATAATTAATCAATTAACTTATAATTTTTGTTTATATTGTTAAATACAATTAATAACATAAATCTGTTAGTTTCGTTCTATCCAAATAAATAGATAGTGACAAATATTAATGATGTACAGTTCTTTAGGCAATTCAAATAATACGCGCCCTGTATCAAATCACAGTGATGTATGCGCATGCGTGTAACTAACTTTATTATTTATTCGTATTTAGTTTGAAGACCTGCCACAAAAATAAGAATCAAAAGTAATTTATCGATTTATATATATATACATATTTTGGATTGTAATTATATATAAATTTTTTTAATATTTAAATTTTTGATAAAATTTTACCTAGCGATATTTTGCGCAAGAGCATAAAGTGTAAACCAGAAAGTCTGATTACAGTTAGTATGCTGATATAATTAACTTCTGTATATGAGATACTTAATGCACATTGTCAACACTTGTGCCTTGCATATATGAATATAATAGACATAATTCGTTCGCGGACTATGTCAATACATTAGACGTTAAGTATATATGCAGATGAAGTGATAATAGCTTCTCATTTAGAACGAGCTATGAATTTTTCATGCACGCAACACTTTCGCTCCGCCATGAAAAAGTAATCATCATGGTTCGACTACATCAACACTTATTCAATTAGCTCTGTACATTTAAATTATTTGAAATTAATTTGTATAAGTGATGAATGTTTGGTTTGAAGGTTGGGATAACTAATTGCACCTTAATCTAAGATTTATGTTAGAATACGGTTTTCTTGGAATTATTGGGCTTATAAACTTTAGTTTGTCAAACTTTCAGAATCTATTCAACACAGCAGGGGTGGTTCGTGGTTCACTTTATACCTGAATGGAGGTATATACACAGTTTTGATGTATTTTAAATATAAAATCGGCTTTTTCCCTTCATGCACTTCAGACAACTTTTTCTCTTGTGAAAAAATTTATACGCAAACTGGGAACCACGCCATCGATCCGACCTCTTATCTAAAAAAATTAAATGAACGCAAAAGCAATTTGTAATTATAGATTTTGCGTAATGAAAAGCCGGGAGTATTCATCCCCTTTTTGTTCTTTTTTTTTAACTTTATAATTTAAAGTGGAGAACGGGGAGATATTTTATAATAAAAGCAAAAGAACAGTTTTGTAAAACTGCTCTAGAAGCTCATATCAAATGACTACAAAGAATATTTCTTATATAAAGAAAATCCCAAGATCCTATCATAAACATAAAAGTGTTCTATATTTTAAAATTCCAGTGGATGAAGTCTATTAATTAAACCGTCAAATTTTAAAATAAAATATAAAGGTGGATGAATTTAAAAATGCAAAATATTTTTAATCCATCCTTCGGAAAATATTAAGTTTTACCAATTTTCTCAACTAGAAATTTAATACTTCGATCTATCCCGTGGAAAATTAGTTGTCAAGTGTGTTGCTATCGACTTTGGCCGCAATATGCTTGATCCCCGAAGTTGATTCTTAACTTCCCACCATCCGAAACTAACTTTTTAAGCCTAATAACTTCTAGAACCTATAACTAGTTCTTTGGTTTTCCTCACCCCCGCGATTTAGATAATTGTGATCGACTTAAACACGAAACTTAATTAACACTGCCGTGAATATTAGATCTTCTTAATTAATAAAGCGTTTTGTATGAAAATTAATTTCAATTAAATTATTTCTGCTGCATTGCACAACTCTAATTAATCTTACAATGAGATTTAATTAAAAATACTGTCTTACACATATAAAATTTCATTTTATAAAAATTTTACAAAAACAAGAATTAAAAAAAAAACGATGGGTATAAGAGCGAGCTAAAGAATTTACTGAAAATAATTTTTGGTTGCGCAAAATATATTTTTACATACCTAATTGTACAAAAGGAAAAAAAAAAGAACATAAACAAATAACAAATTTGATATTTGAAGGATAATTTCAATTTTCAAAAAAAGTGAGCGTACGTGAAGCGATTAACACTTTAAGATTGATAGAATCTTTCAGATCATGAGTTACTCAATGAATATAAAACAGAATTATCTTTCATCATAAAATATATAATTATGTACAATTAATTGCAAAATTTATCTTCATAAGATGTATGGAAAAAATTAAGGATGTTTTAATCAGCTTGAAAATTGTCTCCTCCCTTTAATAAGGAAATAATTTAATATTTACTCTGCATAGTAAAGTTTTGTATCTAAACAAGGCAGGTAACCAGTATAATTTTATAAACCATTAACTAATGCTGATTACACATACGTGCAGCCATGCAAGAATTGCGAATTATTAATTTAAAAATACAACATTATGAAAACGGAGGCTACTGTTGAAAATTAATACATACAGCAAACTAATAAATATTGAATTGTATTTATCGTTGTTTCTCAATTTATCAGAGGATACTGTGGTCAAGCATCTAATAACAAGACATAAGTCATTGGCATTAATGACATTGGCAACGCTCATTTACAAAGCAAATCATTTTATGTAATAAATCCGTAACTGGCCTTTTATAATAATCACTTTTTTCTTAATAAATCTTTATGTTGGATACATTTGCAATAAAATATAGTTTATCACTGTGGTTGAAATGTACCGTAATATCCATTAAGAGGTTGTCGTGGTGCAAAATTTTTTATTATGTCAACAAAGTAAATTTTCCTTTCCATAAGTGGCATTTATTTCCATTAATAAATTTCTTGTATGTAGAGTTATGAACTAATAAAATTAAGGATGGAATAGCCTATTTGGTTTATTATAGCTTGCGATAACATAAAAAGAACGCAATAACTTTTAACTTAATTTTTCCTCGCAAAAAGAAATTTATGAATTCATTCAAAATCAATACAAGGTTTCGGCTTCAAAAATATTATTATCGCAACAGATTTTTCCTTGAAAATTTCAATAAAAAAATAAAACTACCCTGATAAGATTTACGTATATTTTAAAACTTTCTGATAATCAAGAGACGTTTTGAATAATATTATTGGTCGTAAAATATATTTTGAGAGCATCCACTTGCTCCAAATCTTAATAAAATGCACCTTTCTATTCTAAAGCGGGGTGGAAATTTTGATTTAGAAAGAGAGTTGAATGTTTTGCGTGTACCGCGGCAATTTTCAAGCCTCATAAAATTATTCCGAATGTAAATTGGTGATTAATTAGGGTTGTAAAATTTTCTACGTGCAGGATTTCAATTAAAATGTGGCGTGAAAACCCACACACACACACGCATTCCAATCGAACAATGGCGTACAGCTTTAATAATGAAAGTAAATAAAAACTGCAATGGTTTACATTTTACGGTTTTGATACAACAATAATAAAATCAAATCGATAAACAGTCATATTTAAAATGATGCGATTTTTAACATAACTATTTTTCCATGAAATTATATATTACGTACTTCTTGTAATTGTAATTCTTGTTCATAAATGTAATTCTTATGCTGTTTTATAAATAATTAACATCACAGTAACATCAATTTTATCAACATTTTAATTTATGTATAGTAAATAAACTTACTACACACAAGATCTATCTCTAAATTTTTAATTTTTTCAAAACTACAAACTAAAATGATGTATGGGAGACCGGGGCTAGTTTACCCAAGGGCATGTTTTCCCATTTTCGATTAATTAGTGCCCTGAATATCATTAAAACGAATATCCACATAAAATTTGAAGCAAAACTGTGTTTCTTAACAGCAAAAAAAATTCTATTCCACGTATACAATGATTACTTTGTAACACTGTTTTTGGGCCAAAACAGTGCTACAAAATGATACTTTCTATTGCTGTTTTTGGTAACTTTAACAATTTTTGAGTTGGCAGTTTTGACAGAAATGTCAGTGTAGAACGAATCATTTTAGATTATTTTTACAAATTCCTTTAACCTAAAACGTTTTTGGTTGAATTTTCATGTGTCATTGCGGTTTTTATATTATCAACTTCGACAACTTAAAACTCTATTCAAACTAAAAAAATAAATAAATGCAAATTTACGTGAAATAGAAAAAAATTTATGAAAAACTCTTATTATAAACGCCACTTGTAAAACTCACATATTTGCGCAACTCAACGCTACGCGTTTCGTTGCGCAAACTATGTTCGTTTTACAACTTGGCTTTTTATAATACTCGTGCTACAAATAAATTCATTCATTTCAATTTTTTGGAACGATAATTTACGAGAACCAAGATGGGGCAACTTTTCCCATTTCTTTGGCGGTAAGTTTTCCCATGAAAAAACATGCACCAAATTGAGTTTATCATTTATTTATGTAAATTTATTAATAAACTTATAATGTTTACGTGTATTAATTGTCTATCGGAAAAATTTGATTAGAGCGAAACAAAAAAAAATTATTTATTTCTGTGAAAAGCAAAATATTATTATCTAGAGTTTAGGGAAAAAAGTTATTATATGTTTGTTGCATGTTGCAATGGTTAAAAAAATTAATTTAAAAAAAATTATTTTTATCCATTTAAATAACTCTGGAAAACTTGCCCCATAACCTGATAAAACTTTCCCAAAATTAATTTTATAGAAAATGTGTATCAATTTGATAGTTTAGCTCTCAATAATATAAATGATGAAATTAATGGGTATAAAGCCAAGATAAATGACTAAAAAGTATGAAATTAGATGTAGTGAGGCTTCATCATTTATTTTATAGAAAATGTTGTTTTATTCATTGTAAGGACGACTTTCCAGTTATATTATGTTATGTTCACAAAGTATACTCATTTACCCACCAAATGCTGCGACACTATTTTTTGCAGACCTACATTACAATGCTAGGGAGAGCACAGGACACAAAATGGGAAAACATGCCCCTGCGTATCAAAACAGAATATTTTTAGTCCAATGTCTCAGGCACAATATGTTTTTAAATATTTCTATTTTTTCATAAAATTCGCTAAATTTAAATAAGAAATAACTCCATTGTCTTCTTGGATTAAATTTTCCATTGTGAAATCTGATAATTGCGATATTACACGATTACCAGCATCCGGCCGAAATCCAACGAGTATTAACTAAACTAGCGAAGTTATTTAGAATCGCCTAGTTTTCAAATTTTATAAATTTCAAATTTTTGCAAGATTTTCAATAATTTTTTGGCCCCATTCTGTAGTAAATTGAAATTTTTTACACAATTCCCGAACTTTAGACAAACAGTTGATAAAAACATAATTTTCCAACATGTATTTTCTTAACATTTTTCTTTTTACTTCCCATTTTTCATTTTGACGATTTTCACAATTTTTATTATTTTAAACGATTTATGTCATTTTTTCGCCATTTAAATATCCGCGATACAAAAATTTCAATGTTTTGAAAATCCTATCTATTGAATAAAGGATGTTAAGTGCAATATAATTACACTTCATTAATAATTCACCTGCAACTTAAATTATTCAGCAACTCGAGATACGTTAAGTAAAATCACTACTTAAATATTCCAAAAGATTAAATTAATCTCAATGTAGATTTTCAACATACTTCAACAGAATTCAATCCAACTAATTAATAATTAAACATCAAACATTCTCCAGATACAACCATTGCAGATAATTCAGGTGAGTTAACTCGTTCCGATAGCTCTTCTATCAAACTCACCAATAACAACAAAAAGTTATTTTGATGGAAAATGAATCACACGAACTGACAGAAAGGAGTAAATTGAAAATCGAAATTGATGGAACACTCTACTTTAATTTCATCAAAAGCATCAATTTTTATCGGCATAAAATTCGCAAACAAATAGATCAAAGTGATAGTTTACAACTTCCTTCAAAATAATTTCCCTTTCGGTCGTGAAAACACAGAAACGGATTCGATTTGAATAAATGCATGCAAATCAAAAAAACAGATCAAAAGAAAAAGTGTTGAGAGAGTTGAATAAAACCAGATTTAAAAAAAAAATCTGTTAACTTCAAAATGAATTAATAAGATAAGAGCAAGGGATAAATATAGATACAGTGCTTTCAAAACAGATTCTGGGTTTACTATACAACATATTTTTGGTCCAATGATAAACATAAATTTAATAAACATATAAATTCACATGTTTGGTCTCGCAATTAGTAATTTTTTTATTATCTAAAATCAAATCATTTTAGTGTATAGCATAGTACTTTGTTTTGTTACAAGAAAATAACACTTTTCTAGGTCAAAGTTCCGAATCAGACTTTCGACAATTAAAATTTAAAAAACCAATTTCCAGACAAACTAAATTACGAAATTATTTTTAAAATAATAACATAAAAGAAAATTCTCTATTTTCCGAAATGGTTTTCTCTTACTTAACCAGCACATATAGCACAAAGTGGGAGATGCCGCCCTCTAGCGGCGAAAGGATACAAAAACTTGGCATATAGAGAAAAATTAAACAATGAGCTGCGACCAAAATTCTCAGCCTGTATCACATCATCACATAGAGATAGTAATATTTTTATTCAAAAATAATTTTCTGTTTTCAAAAATAAACAACTGCACTGCTTTATAAAAGCAATTGTAGAAATTTTTAAAATTTTATCAACGAGTGATGTCACCACATATCTTATCTTAATAAGTATTTCTCTAAATTATCTTAATAGTTCTGGAAATACATTTAAATTTTTCATGTAGCTATTTTGCAAAATATCTTTTAAGTTTTCTTGAATTTTTGTTATTTGTCAAAAGATTGCTATGATACATTTATGAAATTACAGTGATTTTCCTCGTTTTCCAAAAGAAAATTCCTGTTTATCAATTATTTACAATTGATTTTCGTTATCAATTATAATCAATAGCAATTAGGTAAACACAAAACACTGGAAAAATAAAATATTTAGAAACATCAAAATCTCTAAAAAATAGAAAAATTGCTTAAAGCAAATGAAAAACATCTTATGCTAGTAGTATTTAGCATAAACTTCCTCTCAAAATGAAGAAAGTGTCAAAAATTTGAAGAATTTTAGATTTTATGAGAAAAAACAATATTTTTGTACTTCTTTCTTGGCATGACAGTATCCAGATCCACGATTTTGATATTTTTAATGTATGTGTGCTTGAACATAATAAATTATATATTTATTTTTAAATGGCGGAAAAATCTATTGAACCCTTAAGTACATTATCCTGAACCAAGTTAAAATGAAAATTCATTCATTTCATTTTTTAGAACGATAATTTACGAGAACTAAGATGGGGCAAGTTTTCCCTTTTTTTGGGCAAGGTTTTCCCCTTGTAAAAACTTGCACAAAATTGTGTTTTCCATTTATTTATGTAAATTTGTCAATAAGCTTAAAATGT
>JAODAH020000260.1:0-10585 GCA_027574865.2 Coproporus ventriculus | reverse complement strand
TTAAATTGGAGTTATGCAACCAACAATACAGGAAGACTCATAAATAAAACAAGAAATATTAAGTAATTAATTATACACAGGTGTACAAATGAAGAATTTCATTTATAATGAATTAATTCATAAAAATGACCCTTTTCCCTTTTATAGAAATTAAACATATCGATTTTATTAATTAAGGGGATAATTATGAAAGGGGAACTAAGATTATCGATCGGCTATCAGGAACATGTTAACAAATCTTCATCGTATTTATCGTGAAATATAAAAATGAAAAGAATAAATGCAGTGGGGTGGGTTGATTACTTCTAAATTGCTCCACCCTTTTTACAGTGAACTCAATTATCAACCGTTCGTTGAAACGCAAATTTAATTAAAGAGCAAATCAATCTTATATGTAGAGACATTTAAATATTTATGTAAAAAATTAATAATTGATATCGGTGGCGTATATGAACAAAAATTAAAAATACAATTTTTATGTTGTATAAAGAGGAAGGGTGTTTGTACGTGGATAAAACAAATATAACATGAGTTAATATTAAAAAGTAAACCTAGGGTGAAACATCAAGTGCAGGCTTTGAATAAAGCAAGGAGTACATATATTTTCAGCCCCTATTTTAGTAAGGGTCGCGTGCAGTCTCAATAAATAATATAATAAATATAATTACTATAGAAGCCTGTCTCAGTTCCTGCTAAATTATATTATTTCATGTGCACCAAATTTAATTTCAAGTTGCCGAGCAATATTTGTGAGAGTCAATATTAAATTATATTAATCTGGCAAACAATTCTATCGAATGAATTCGAACAGGAAAAATTGCACACAAAAAAAATATATATATATATAAAGTCTGTCATTTGTTGGACAAGTTTTAATGAAATTATGGAAATGAAATATTTTTAGCGCAAATTATATTAATTTTTATTAAAGCGAATTTTTTAGTTTTTCGAATATTTACATATTCAAATCTATAAATTTGAATTTTATTAAATCGAGTCCGTTCTCTCTCTCTCTCTCCCTCTTTCTCTCGTTTTGTTTTATTTTATATATTTTTTTTGTTTGTTTTATTATTTCGGCGCATTTATCTGGCACTTCGTAAGTCGTAATAAATTACTTCTTGTTGGTTTTTAATTTATTACTAAATATACTTAATATGTAAACGACTATCTGTAAAACAAAGTCTATTATTATACAAATATATTTGCATATAAAGGAAGTAATTTGTTTTAAAAGCAATTTTATAATATTTCATGGGAACGGGAAAATTCTTTTATAAAATAATACTGCACTGCACAAAGCAGTGATTCTCAAACTTTGCTTTTGCGCCTTAGAATTTTAATTTTAAACAACGCAGGGCTTTAGACTTATATTAGAGATACTATTAATATAAATTATTACTAAAATATTATACTACCTAGTTATTTCAGGTGATTGCAATTATCTTTCTTAAGGCGGTTACGCAATAAATGCAGAGAGAAATCAAGATAGAATGGGGCAGGTCTGCTCGACCGATATGAACATATTCAGCAATTAAGATTGCAAGAGAAAATTGTGGTAAAGTCTACAAGATAATTAATAGAAATTGGTAACTGTCACAAAAAAATTTTTACTTGGCATAAATGTCACACTGCTTAATAAAATTTAACGCGATTAAAGCTTCAATTCTGTGTATATCCAAAAAATATATTAATGGTTAGTACTGACCACAGTTTGAGGGTCGTTGAATTACCATTAATTTATTTACAAAACACCATTTAACCTACACATGCCGCAATTTTGTGTTAACTATACTTATATTGAAAGATATGCATCTGTGAAAAGTGGTAAGTTACAACCTTCCACATCTTGGAGATTGATGATAGTTGGAAATTCGCATACCACAACAATGCAATTTTATAATTAGCATTAATAAAGAGAGATTTTTAAAAATTATTTTAAGATCCGTAATTTATAATACAATTCCATACCAAATGAATTGATTTTTTCATCCATTAGTGAGAGAGTTAGAATTTGCGAAAATGAACATGTAAAACAACGCACATATATAACATAAAAGCGTTTTTATCCCTCAAGTTTTATTATAAATATCTTGAATAAATTAAAAGTGATAGACGGGATATAAAAAAGTGCATTTTTCAAAAAATATATTCCCGGACGTCAAATTATCGTCAATAAAAAAATAATGAGTAAATGTAACATGTCCATCGGTAAGCTCGCACCTTTTTTTTTAGGCGACTTTTAGCTTTATAAATATTAAAAAGGTGGAACTAAAAGTACGCTGTATAATGTAAACTGTCATTTTTTAAAATTGCAAATGAGTTGGAATGAGAAATCACGATTATCTGTAATGGCAGAGGTAGGTATTCGTTATTTATCGGAATTAATATAATGACATATCGATTGGAAATCAATCCAAGATGGCTGACAAATCGTGTGTATCGACTCTCTCAACAAATATACATATATACATGCATAAATGTATGCCTATTTAAACAGCTACTGAAACGTGCGCGCAAATTTCAATCAAATTCCCCTCAAAGCGTATATTAAGAATAATTTCAATTCGAATCAGTTCAATAACTTGATTACGTATCAAAATATAAATTGATTGAAATTTCAAGAAAATTTTAAGTTTAATTTTAGTGCTAGAAGTGAGATGTAACAATAGTAAATTGTATGTGATAGAAAGAGATCGAATAAGAGAAAATTTAAAATTTTTTCCAGTCCACATTTAAATTTCGTATACGAATAATTAATCTTTACATTTAGAATTTAAATATAATCAGCTATAGGTACATTATACAAAGTTTGTTTTCATTAAGTTAGAATAGAGTTTAAACTTCCTATTTCAATACAATTAATAACAAGATTAGAGTTTTGTAATTCGATACAATATTTATAAATGCAGAAACTGCGCATAGTGTCTAGAAGTTGAATTGAATCGACTTGATTCAATTCCATATCTAGACGGATTAAACTTTTAAAAAACATTTTATCTATGTAAAAGGGTCGATATTCAAATAGCACAAATCTTAAATAACGAATATCTTTTCTTTTTATTATAAATTTCTATGTTATACAACACATTTATGAATTAACTAAAATAAGTGAAATTACTTTTATTATTTTAATTACACTGATGGTGGTATGACATGTAAAAAAAAACTAATTGTTCAATAAGCCGTAGAAATGAAAAATATATGGAAACACTCCAGTTTACTTTATTAAAATGCACACAAAAAAATCGCTGCGCAAAGCTAATTGTATTTTTATTAAATTTATTACATAGAAAAGTGCAAAGCAAAAATAATTTGTTTAATTGCAAAAATGTTACACCGTTATGAATTTAAATAAATTCCTCTGTCATTTTTATATGATAAAGATTCATTTAATAAAATACTACAACCGTGTAACATTGAATAAATCAAAAATCCACGCTTTAGTCCTTAATGTTGTTTTTTTTTTTGTTGATTCCCATCCGAAAATCCATTAAATACTTAAAATTCATTTCACTTCCCCTTCATACTTTTTTGTAAACTTCATACAAAATTTTAATTGACAGAAATTATTCAAAGCACATATGCTACATTAAAACGCAATAAATAAATGTTTTGCAACCTACAATTAATTTTAAATGTTATACATAATTCAGATTAGATCGTGTTATTTACATTAATACTTCGAGACATGCTACTTACTTGGGACAAATTTACATAACTTGCTAAATGAATACAATTTTATATGCAATGTTGGATGATCGATGGAATTGCACCAATTTATTATACCATTAATTAAAATGTTATTTAATATACATACAACGGAGACAACAAGAAAGTTCGAGTCTACAGTAATTTTGAACAATGCAAGTAGTAAAAGGAAAAATGTTCACTCTGTTCCTTTCTTTGAATTTTCGTTGAAAAAATCACCAATAAGTTAGTTGGTCTGCTTATTAATTGATAATTGTTATAAATGAAAAATAGAGTGCAGTTGAGTATATTTATTGGTTCTTTGTCTATTGACATTTAAAATTTCATGTGAAAAGTGTAAAAATGAAATGCCTGTAAGCATAGAAAGATTTTTGAAATATCAGGAATTTATTGTGTTTGTTAAAATTGTATGAATTTTCCAGTCACTGAAATTGAAATAAAACATAGTTTTCTAAATAAAAAATCTTCCACTTGAAAACTTTTTTGCTCGACAATCGAAAATTTTCAATCCACATTATAAACGGTCCAACTTCCATGATGCCTATCAGATATTTATTTTGCTCATATTTTTATTTTTTTATTAATTCCATGTGTTATATCAACAACACAACCAATCAATAACATATTTTTACGAGTTCTCTTGCTTACAATACAAATACCCTTTATATTTTTGCAATATGTGCAGGAATTATTCAGCATAAATAGTTTAAAAAAAAAGTTTCATATATAGATTGAAAGGTTTCAATCGATTGGTTACATTGTGTTAGCTTTCGGGTGAAAAATGAATTAATTTGCACTTTAACATTTTTATATAACATATTTCTGTTCAAATAAATAAATAAATAAATTCATCCGGATGTTATTTTGATAGCGGAATATAATCTTACTACTTTTCATCGCTGTATAACCGGCGGTTAATATTTTATTGTACCCATTGTATTCAAATATTTAACATTTCACAATCGCACTAATTTTTATTTAAAACTTGAAAACTATGCGAAGATAGCAACGTGTATTTAAATCCACATCCTTTATAATGAAAGGGATTATTTCCGGTTTGTTATTTACTTAATCGTTTGTAAATATAAAATGTATTTCATTTTATTTTTAATATTTGAAGCATACAAACAAAAGATTAGAACCAGAAAATCCTGAAATGACGACATCTAAATGGCAATGAGTGAAAAAGACAAGATCGTCAAAGGCAGAATGGATTGGGATAGAAGAGCAGTCTAGGGATTGGTTAGAAAAAAAAAGTCTAAATCTCCCAAGTTAATAAAGTCAAAACCTAATTTGTTGCAAGTAATTAAAATATTTCTTAGAATTTTTTTGTAATTCTTGTATCCAGCTTTGTTAAAATAAAAATTAATATTAAAAATGTAGAGTAATGGGGAATTAATTCATTAGTACTGTTTATAATATAACATCAAACAAACACATTAATGCAATCGATACATTTACACCTTTATTATTATTGTCCATTCCATTTTTTATTTATTTTAAAATTGTCAATATAAAAGAAGAATGAGGCTGATTAAATATGGAAGGAGCTCAATCGAATTTATAAAAGTATAAATTATGATTAATGTTATATAAGTCTATTTGCAAGATGAGTTATGAAAGCAATTTAGATTAAAGACTATTAGGCATATAATAAGTTTAAATAATAAATATTGTCATGATAATATAAAAGAGGATAATAATGCATATGAGGTATGATGAATTATGGTGGACTATATTTGTCAACAATGGTTGATAATGTAGCATGTAGTTATTGAAAAATGCTGTATACGAATAATTTTATTACACATGCAGATAGATTTGAAATGATTCTGATAATTGAATCAAGCCACAAATTGTAAATCAATATATTAAATTATGCATATATAATTTATTATAAATGCATTGCATATGAAATAATGTAATTATAATAAATGTTTGAAAGAATTGCAATATAACGTGATGGCTGAAGGCATTGCATATGTAATTTGGCTGAAATAAAGATTACGAGTTACGATAGGTCTCGAATGGGGATTGATATCTTTGTAAAATATCACTGTGTGATTACAGCATTCTGCAAAGTATTAAAGCAATTACGCATTTTTCTGTCTTCGCCCAGAAGCTACTAGCTACTGTTTGCAAGCGACTAATTATGGATTAAGATATACAACATCTCGCAACTATTTATTATGATTCATACAAATGAATATATGTTGCCCTATTGATCATTATTGAAGACCATTCACAATTATACCATCCTCATAATTGCCCCTCTGATCATTACAAATTCTGTATGTTCAACAAAAAAAAAAAAAAAATTAAATTGTACGTTTTGATTTGGTTATCTTCTGTATTTAGATTAATGACTTATCAATATGCAGCCGACTGAATGTTTCAAATATGTAATTAACTTCACCTAGCTCTCTTGTGTAATAAAGAACACAGGGAAAATTTAAAAAAAAATTCAATCCATTATTGAATCCAATTTCTTGGTAATATATAATTTAATTTATCACGTCTTGCATAATTAATATTTTAATCATGTTGATGCAGTATAAATTTTTTTTACTATCTACTTTAAATAAATGAATCATTTTCATATGCAAAAAAATATCATGGTTTAATGTAAAACTCTCAAAACACATTTAATGTTACAAACATTTAACAATTACGGGTTCCGGGATTTATTTTATTTTTATAGGTTGGTATACATCAACAACAAGCTTCATTACCACCAATTTTGTAGATGACTGATAACATAATGTTGTAGCCATCTAGATCATTATTACAAAAGAATAATTTATTAAAAATCGTATTTTCTATTTTCTAAAAAAAATAATTGACGGACACTTTCTACGGGTCCAAGATAAAAAATCCAATCCCGGCGAGTCTCGAACTCACGACCTTCCGCTTCCCAGTTGTCCCGCGTACAAGGTCGAGTCTCGCCGAGATTGGATTTTTTATCTTTAATTTAATCCGACAATTTCTATTTAAATCTCAGAAATAATTACTACTAGTATGATGTAACAATGATAAATTTTATGAGATAGAAAGAGGTCGAATAACAAAAAATTTGAAATTGCTTCGATTTTTATTAAAAATTTTCCTACAATTTTTACCTAATTTTCGCCTCTGAGCACATTTAGATTTCAAGTTCGTGAAAATATCGGAAGAGTTTAGGAATAATCACATTAAAATTCTTAATGTCATTTATAATTAGACGTAATAAATTCGAAACAGTTTTAACAATAGTATTGTTGATTTATTGACAATATATATTCTTCGAAAAAAAAACAATCGCCATATTTAGCAAAAAATTGAAATATTCACGTTCTCGTGAGTACGTGAATTAAATTTCAAATCGAATACATTATTTCAATTCACGAAAATGATGTATATTTTTTTTACAAAATATAAACTCGCCATTGTTTTATTGGTCGCAAAATATCAAATGTTGTTCACGATTATTTCATGCTCATTGTCTTATGAATAATTTAGAAATCGATGATTGCGACTTTAAGTGATTTTATTTTTTTGAAGAAAGCGCGCTCTTATACCAGTTGAATTTGTGAAATGATGGAAATTAGAGAAAATATCGTGCAAATCTTTTATTGCATTTTAAATCATATTTGCAAGAATATTGCAATTTGAATATTACAAAATTTATAAAATTTTATTTTTATGTTCTATATACAATCACATAAGATTTGTTTTAACTCGTTTTGATCAAATTTTAATTTCTTAAGGTCTATCTTCACGATGGCTCAAGATAGGTCGACACATTGATTGTTACGATAGCCACACACTTTGCTTACAGAAAATATATTGTTTCAAACAGAGCAAGTTAACGATGTAGGTGCTAGTAACCCATGTTCGCCATATGAAAAATTTTACCGCCCCTAACTAAATTAGTCTGAAATTCATAGGAAATTAGACGTTATAATGTGTTTGGATTAGCTATACATATCCGAGAAATATGTTTTTAAGATAAATCTAATTTTCTGTAAATAATAGCACAGCAAAACCTTCATCTATATAAATTTAACATAGAAAAACAAATTGTTATAATACCGAATGAATCAGGTTCTAACAATAAATAACAATAATTTATAATAGATAATTCCATATCATGTATTTAACCAAAATTGTATGACAGACGACGCTTTAAATCGACTTTATAAATTTTGTGATATATTATTGAAGGGCTATAATTTGAGTATTCCTCTGGAGCACCATATAAATAAGTTATTACGAATAACTATAGGTTTCTTTTCAGGATTTATTACTTATTATTAGGCGTACACAATTTACTTTATATACACACAAAATAGTTTTAACGGTGTGATATATGTAAAATTATCGATATAACTTAAATTGGTTTCATTACTTTTTAAATTGTAAATTATACGTGCTTATATAATCATATATCATTTTATAATGCTGAGAAAAACACATTGCTATCTATATAGAAACAATCAAATCGTTTAAATTATTTCCATACTTAACAACTATATAACTATAGTTTAGAATACATTCTTTTCATGTAATATACACACATTTTTTATCTTTTTATTATTATACAGTCATACATTACACATACATCGACAATTACAGAATTTTTAACTTTCAAACTGAAATATATAGCCATTAAGAAACACATTAATTATTTACTATTTTATTATATTTTTTTTTACATCTAGGTATTACATGTACAGCCCTAATTATACCAGTCACGAAAAAATCTAAAGCAAATATATTATTATTTACAAAAGACCCCATTATTTACATTTATCCTAAATACGAAACGATAAAAAAAAACTTTTAATGTTCACTCAACTATTTTAATTAACCTAAATATTTTTGAGTACCGAAGATTAAATAAATTTCAATTATTAAAAAATTATTTACCGAAATCAAAATCGTTTAATTTCTTTAATTTTTGTGTTTTATGTGACATTCCGAATAAATTGCATACTAAATATTACATTGATAATCTAATTCGCAATTTAAAAAAAAAGTTTGTATATTTTTAAAACAAATTGCATCATTAAAATTGTATTAATGATGCAAAATTAATTAAAAGTAACATATTTTAATTAATTTCTTCATTATGTATTTATTTTATAACTGATTTATCATTGAAGAACCGGGTGCTAATTATTTAAATCTGATTTAATATATGCAACCAAATATGCACTGTACTGCAAAAGTTTAATTTTATTTTCATTCAATGTATTAATTACATTATAATATTTAATTATTAGTATTTTAATAATAACAAATTGTATTTTTATCAAATTCCACCGATTGTATTTTTTTTGTCTACTTAATTTTTCGCGCCTAAAAATCCGCCATTTTGTAAAATTAATTGTTTCGATATGTATGTTAAAAATAAATTGAGAGTAATTTATACAAAATGGTATCGAATACAAATATAAAATAAACAAGTTAATTTGCATATAACTATTTTTCAATTTGCAAATTACCTTAATGCCAATAAATATAAATAAAATATCACAATATTTTTGTAAATCTGTTGCAATGAAATAACACCTCGTTAAAACATATTTTTATCAATTAAATATTGAAATTTAATTTTTAAATATCAATCAATTTCATATATCACATTCACTGTATTTCTTTTAAAATTAATAAGAACATTGCTATTAAAAAATTTATGGAAACACGAAGTAATAAAGTGCTAATTGCTAATTAAAGAAACATATTCCAATTTTTAGTATAAAATTGAGAGTATTATTCCACACGCAATATATTACCCCCGTTTTAATTAATAATAAATTGCAGTCAATTATTAAAATATATAATTAGTGTTAATTAATATTCAACTCACTCATTTGACGATCGAAATGTCAAGATGTTGCTTTGTTTGTGTAGACTTACCTATAAAAAAAACAGAAATTTATTATTAACATGCAAATTTATTTTTTTCTTTTTTATTCCATTTCATTCCATTCATTATAATTAAAATTTTGTAGGACGCTTATCTTATGAAAATCGAAGAAATTTAAAAAATTCTATTATTCAATCTCTTTCTAACACACATGATCCACCATTGCTACATCTCACTTCCACTCATTACGAGACAAAAATTAGGAAGAAATTGTAGGAAAATTAAAAAAAAAATCGTAGAAATTTCAAAATTTCTCTTATTGGACCTCTGTGTTAATGTACACCAACCTATAAAAATAAAATGAATTTTTTTTTTTTTGGACATCGCTTTTTCCAAAAATTCAGCATTAACATTGAAACATTTATAAACAAAAGATTAATATTAATTCAAAACTGTTTATATCAAGCACTAAAACATTAATTACCTTATAAAATGCGCATTAGATTGGAATTTCAGTTTTATTACATTTTACAAAAAATGGTTTTGATATTGTAAAATAAAATTTTAACAAAAAAAAAAGAATTAAATTTTATTTCTAATTTAATCGACATAAACGAGAGAGCAATTCCATAAAATTATAAATTTTAATGTTCTAAGTACACATTAACAATTTCGCGGTCGGTTAATTTCAAATTTTTTTTTATAAAATATAATCACCTACAAATTGCTTTAAGAATTATTTTAAAACATAAAATGAGCATGTTATTTCTGTAACGTATCTAATTAACTAACCACTTGACAAATATTTATTTTCATTCATTTTCTTTGGCTAATTTAAAATTAAAAGATTCTTTCTTTGATTTTTAATTGTTTGTCATTTTGTATGTACCAATTTTATTAAAATGAGTTACTTAATCATAAAATGGTTATTTTAAAAATAATCAATAACAAAATAAATAAATAAAAATGGTTTTTATTTTATTTACATGTGCATCTGCAAATTACTCCTAATAGTCAATAATTAAT
>JAODAH020000191.1:0-18976 GCA_027574865.2 Coproporus ventriculus | reverse complement strand
AATGTTTTAAATCATTTTTAATATGTAAAATTCCCTAGCCAGCGATCTTATGCGCGCGGCAGTAGGACTACACCGATCAGCTGATGGGGCGTGGCTTAGATGTACAGCCGGGCTTGTATTGTAGGGGGCTTTGGGCAGCGCTTTTGGGTTCTCGCTTGAAGCAATGGAATTTGCTTATTGATGTCAAAATAACAGGTCACGAAGTTGGCACGAGACATTTGCTACGTTCTTCACGAAAGAAGATGGTCTTTGTTATTTTAACGATAAAGGAGGTTTGTTTGAAGCAATTGGGATGCCCTGTGCTCCCAGTGAATTGCGTTTATTTATTGTTAACTCAAGGAAAAGCTTAAAAGACGTTTTATTTCATAACGGATATAAATTTACATCTCTTCCAATCGCTCATTCTGTAAATCTGAAAGAAAATTATAAAAGTGTCAAAATTTTAGTCGCAGCTTTAAAGTATTAAGAGTATAAGTGGCAGTTAATTGGAGATTTTAATTTAAGATGGTAGGATTTTTAATAGGACTACATGGTAGATGTACAAATTATCCGTGTTATCTCTGTTTGTCGGATAGTGGAGCAGATGCTAAATACTATGTTCAACGATCATGGCCTCTAAGAACGGAATTTTGTGTTGGAAAACAAAACGATAAATGTGAACCTATTGCTAAATCTAAAAATGTATTAATGCCGCTTTTACACATCAAGTTTGGGGTTGTTAAACAATTCGCAAAAAGCTAGAGCAAAAATCTGAAACTTTTATATTTTTAAAAAACTTTTTTCCAAAGTTGTGAAAAGCAAAAGTTAAAGCTTTTGTTGGCCCACAAATTGAAAAAATTTTTGCCAGTGAACAATTTCAAAATTACTACTGCTAAAAAAAATTGAAATAGTTTTAAAGCAGTAGTCTCTGGCTTTTTAGGGAATAACAAAGTTGAAAATTACCAAGAGCCAGGTGAAAACATATTAGAAAACTTTCAAACCATATGTCTCTAAAAGTACATATGCTGCATGCTCATTTAAATAAATTAGAAAACAAAATGGGGGCGTACGTAGAAGAACAAGAAGAACGTTTTCATCAAGATATCAGGAACTTTGAACAACGTTATTAGGGTCAATACAACGAAAATAATAAGTCAGATAAAAATGGAACATTTCAAGAAGATAAAGATTTTTCTGCCTTATTTTTTATTAAAGTATAAAAGAAGTAAAAGCCACAGATAGCATAAATGAATAAAATTGAGAAAATTTCAGATTTTAAATTATCTTTCTTTTTGTTATTAATTTATCTTACACATTTCTTCTACAAATTATTAGTAAAGAGTATTAAATTCCATATGTTTATTTTGATTTAATATTATCAACTCACCGTCTGCATAATCTGGAGGTAATATTCTTCTAAATGGTTTATATGCAACACCAAACTCATGAGGATGTTCCAAATTGTTACAAGTTCCATCGTAACTTCTGTACTTCTCATAAACATTACATTTGGGTCTAATTGACTGACACGACTCTATTATAAACTCATCTTTCAAGCCATTGAAACAAAATGTTGTGTTGTTTTTTAAACCTTTATTTAACCTTAAATTAGAAAAAGTCAAAACACTAAACTAATAAAAAGATATTTTTAATATTTACATTTTAATTCGTCTATTCGTATATTCTTCTGCATATCCTAGCCGAGATAAAGTTCTTGCTCTTGAAGATGTAGCCACAACTTTTTGATGTTTATAACTAGGAGAATTGAAATCTAATTCAGGTACGTGATTTTCAATTTCTTCTCGATGTTCCAAAGCAGCTTTTCCATATTTTAATGCTTCTTTTAATTGCTCATTACTAACATGCATAGAAGATAAATTTTTTGGATCTATTTGAAGAAGTAAGACAGTTTCATTTAAATAAGAGTTTGTACTATTTTGGGGGATTCCATCTTGATAATTAAAGTAAGATACAACAGCAATCAGTATCGAAATTAAAATACCGCTGGAAATTTAAAAAATAAGACTTTAATGGTACTTGCCGATCTACTTACACAAAAAAAGCACAAACACAACACTGAAATTGTCGCAGAACTCTTCTGCGTCTTCTCATTATATCCGATTCGAATGCATATTTTGGCTTTGGAGTTGTATGTAATAATGACGAACTTTCATTTAAATCATCCTCTCCGGACATATTATACATTGTGAATAACTTTCAACAACTCGATACCTGTGAAGAAAAAGAGGAAATGTGATATAGAAACCAAGTAAATAAGAAACCTTATAGGTGTTCTAATATTTTTACGTAAACTAATATATATATATATATATATATATATTTCAGCGAATAATAAATCTACGCAGTTATTTTAATTTTTAAATTGCAAAATGGCAAAGAATGATCCCTATGCATAATACTTTTTCACATTTTACTACTTTAAACTACCTCGGACGGTTTGGGCCACTGCAGTCTTCTGTTCAAAAGAAGTTGCAGTTCATGATTTTATTTATTTCTGGTTAACAGTGTCCATTTCCAGGTCCCTGTGGAGGTTACTGTTTCCTCAGGATACTAATTAATCGAAAATAGGAAAACATGCCCTTGCGTAAACTAAACCCGGCCTCCCGCAATAACAAAACTTATTACTTAGCTTTTTTATTATTTGAGCAGGGCAACAAATTTACGTGTTTATCGATTTTGCCCTCGATATCCTGTGTTGCTGAATAAAGTTTTCTAAATTCGGTTAAATAATCTGGATTCTTATGAGACAAAAAAAAGTGTAATATAAATGAGATAAGGAGTAAAGATATAATCCATTGGATTAGTTACATTCTTCTTTCTTCCGGCTTCCCAATCCTGGTGAATTATAGCCCCCACCTGGTGTAGATCCTTGTTTGAGGTGGATCAGCTCTGCATATCTCAGTGTGATAGCCTCTTGTTAGATTTGGCTTAATCTGTTATTTCTTGCCATTTTTTCATGTTTCTAGATGTCATCCTCCAGCCCATAGTCCTAGCGTTTCGATATCTTCCGTTACTTAATCCCACCATCTGTTTCTAGACTTGCTCCTGTCTCTTGTTTTTAGTGGAATCCAGTCGGTTATAAGTTTTAACATATTATCCTTTTTCCTTATCACTGTCTGCCCCATCCATTTGAGCCTTTGTGCCTTGAAGATTGAGTCAGTAATTATACCAATAAAGTATCAATTACTCAATTACTCAAATTACCCAAATGACAAACAAATAAGATTATGGTAATTCTACATGTTGAGTATCATCTATTCTTGTTATGGACTACGTATTGTTTTATCAAAATGAGGTTTCCAATATGAATTTCCTCTCGTAGAGGATGAAGAAATGAAGGTAGATTTGTTTTATCAGCAATCAATTCTTTAAATAAATGTGAAGCTTTTTTTCTTTTTCTCTTTTTTTTGCCATGCCATATGAACCTATTTTCTTTTCTTGATCTACTGTTGTTCCTATTCTTAAATATAAGTATGACAGCTGGCAGAAAAATTACTTGCGAAGGTAAAACGAAAGAGACTAATATGTGTGAATAAAGCCATGATTTTGACTGATACTTGACGGCGAAAGTTCTAAGTCGGGACGGTAACTAGCTATGTGTATAAATAGCCCTCAGTACTTCATTTTCTGCTCCTCAAACAAATTGCGAAGAGTAACATTATGTTGCCTTTTCAGTTTGTTAGTGACAACCAAGTTTACACGAGAAGTTTCTAGATGCTTTCCAGGGAGATATAAATAGGAATAAGCACCGGTACTGGGCAGTTTTTGTCAAGAAGAGTGCTCCTTAAGAAATAAATACTGTTACTCGGTCAATATAAATTATGAATTATTGTTGCTCGGTGAATATAAATTGTAATAGTGTGTTAGATTTTACTTGTAAAGTTCTAGTTTAGAATAAAGTTTTAGTTTAAATAAATTGAAGATTATTCAAGCCAAGTGTCGAACCCCGGAAATGTTACAATATTATTTTTATGCAACTCCTACCGAAGAAAAGAGGTGAAAAAATAATAAAAATCTGTATTGTACTTACTGCAAATAATATGAAGAACACCAATTTCTTAAAGATTTAGAAAACGTCTTATTTACAATAGAATTTTTACAATGCTACGACATATATCAACATATTTATGCAAACATCATAAATATAATGCTTTATTTGTCTTTGGCTTTGTGTGTGAAAGATCTCCACTTCTTACTTTTTTTTATGTTATACATATTTATATGTTCTCTTGCTTTTGGCCCAACTAAATTCGTTTTGTAATTGCTGTATGGTACATAGAAAAAAGTCCAGAACTATGCACACCTGCTAAAACAAAAAGAACAACTTTGTCAACAGATTTAAATGTTGTTATTAAGAGCATATATGCACAATTACAAGGAAAGTTTAAAGATAAACATAGAATTTTGCAGCAAAAGAAAATTTATAAGTGTCTGAGAAACTCGATATTAAAATATTTTTATTCACTTTTTAAAAAGGAAGCATTAAAGTGTACTTATGCGATATTTGAAATTTTCAATTCTAAAAGCAATTTGATATTATGATTCTCAACATTTTATTCAATGGAATAATAAAAATCAAATCATGGAAATTATTTCTTTTCTGAATAACCATTATATCGTTTTATTTTCGCTGACAAAACTTCCATTGACGAAAATAATTAAATTTAAGTGTATTTGAATAATCATGTGATTGACAAAAAAATAATTTAATATTATTACAATTCTTTCCGAACTTATTTAATTATTAATGTAAAGTAGGAAATTGATGGTTCATAGGACATTAATTAACACGAAAAATTAATTTAACATGCCAACATTGCGCTTACTTATTGGATACAAGCTTTCTTAGGGCTTAAAATTAATTTAATTTAAATAATAAAATAGTTATTAAAATTTAACGGGTTCATATTGAGAGTCGTGAGTATAAAGCCTTTATTTATTAGATTCTAATAAGAATGTTTAATAAAATCGATCAATAATTTTTATGAAATATGAAAGATCGTAGTAAAGAAATTTGAAATTTTAATGTTGGCAATCACATGCTTGTTATGTTTCAAAATGGCCGGTATGAAAACAAATTGAGGTTTCACTTCAGGTAGATATAGGAAGTAGTGCTAGTGATTACAGTGCTAGAAATAAATCTTCCTCGCAAAAATGAAACCCGATAGGTTCTCAAATTAATTATTTGATATTAAAATCTGTGCTTTTTCCTATAAAACACGAGTGATTAATAGTGGACGCCATGTTTTTTCGCCAAGCCCATCACATTTTGAATGTGTTATTCTTTTTACTATTAATTATAAATATTATCTGCGCTAATCCAATAGGTGAGTTCATTAAACCATTGACGAATTCATTATTATTTCGATTTTGAATGGCATACTTTGTATGAACGTATAATTAGCCTTGAAACTGCCGGTGTCTGTCATTCCTTTATTGTTTATTGTTTTTAGATGTTGATGAAGAATTAAAGACCACTATCGAAGTGATTGATTATGAAGCTGATTTACTTCCTTATGGAAGGAATATTAGTCTCATTTGCAAAACTAAGATCATCAATAGTATGATCTGGTGGACCTTTAATAATGAAAACGTAACTGAAGACAATAGGTAAGACATGCAGATCTTATTCAGATTGTTAACAGGTTAGAGGTCAGAGCTAATAAAATACCAAATATATTACCCAACTGATAATGAAGGTTTATAATTTCATATAGGTTGGCGAATATAAATTTACAGGTAAAATGTGCACAAGAAGAAGTGAGATAACATTAGGAGTTAATTAGATGGTTTACGTACTCTCTACAGACCAAATTTTACTTAAAAATACGTGTTGTTAATCAACAAAATTTTCATGTCATGGAAAACCTAACTACAATGCTTCTCTTTTTCTTTAGGTTCATCCTGGAACGTGAGTCGGAAAACATAAATTCAGAGCTAGTCAAAAAGTTTGAAGTCTCAATTTTACATATTGTGAATATAGATTTAAAACATGCTGGAGAATATACGTGCCATGCTATTTTAAATGAAGAAAATCCTGAAATCGATATTTCTAAGAAAACTTTGAATGTAACCCTTCCGGCCAAAGTAGTACATCATTCGAAAACAGTGCGCACAGATTTACATAAAAAAGTACAATTAAAATGTGTTCTTGAAGGATACCCTATCGAAGACATTGGTTGGATGAAGGAAAATACTCCAATAAGTCCCGAGCAAGAAAAAATCAAAATAAAAATAATCAACGAAACTAAAAAAGAAATTATATTGACAATTGATGAAGTAACAAAGAAAGATAATGGAACTTATTCATGTTATGCGAAAACTCCTCTTGCAAATGCATCTTACGATATTGAAATTTTAGTATTGGATAAGCCAACTGTAGCTATAGATTTTATAAAACCAATTGGACGCACGAAAATTTATTTAAATTGGACTGTAAATGATGGAAATGAACCTAAAAGTTTAAAATATGAAATACAGTATATGACTCCAGGAGATTCCAATTGGATTTATATAAAACATGAAATTGGGGGTGGAAATCGTTCCTACGTTCTTAGTGATTATTTTACGAATGATACTGAATATACAATTAGAATCAGAGCGATTAATGCTGCCGGAGAAAGTCCTTATTCTGAAAGCAAACCTGTAAAAACTTTATCGGAAGACCCAATTTTCATACCTGATGTTAAGGTTACAGGGTTGACTGTTAGCAGTATTACAATTTCTTGGAAGGAACCTCCTGATAATTTAACTGATTATATTCAATCCTACAAACTTATATCACAGTCTGGTAATTCTACAGCTATGGAGGCTATATCTATGGCAACTGAAGGGAACTTGTACATGTTTTCTAATTTAAATGCTGCGACTACTTACTATTTTCAAGTAGCTGCTTGTAATGAGTATAGTCATGAATGTGGAAATTGGTCAGAGCGTGTAAATGGAACTACAATGGATGGTATCTCTGGACCCCCTTCAGAAATGCATATCGAATGCAGGTAAGAAATCTAGATTCAGTTCAATACGGTTTAGGTAAAGTTTAAATAATTTGCTAATTCTAAAAATAAATCTCATAATGAAAAATGCCTACAGCTAACATTTCTTCTAAGTGAAGAAGTTTATAAGTTTATAATTTCACCCATTTTTACAGATTTTTTTGCTAAATAACCTGAATAATTTTCTTATGTTGATAAAGATATATTTGGTGTCCATAAGAACATAAGTTAAAGAAAGTTTTTTTTTTATTTTACTTGTATAAATCTATTTTGGTACTGTGCAAAACCACTATGTAAGTTAAATAAACAAATAAAAAATAAAAGAAGACCTACATTTTTTTGGGTAACCATAAAAGGTTTTGAACTGAAGCAAAACAGTTCTTTAAGATACAAAATTTTGGATTGGTTTTATTGTCAGTGATATATCTTTTTTTTCTATTTGAAAATTAAAATTTAATTTTACAACATGTATTTAAAATTCTTTTATTTAATTTGCTTTATTATTTTTAAAGGTTTGATAATATAAGCCATACCAGAAGTGTTTTTGTAAGCTGGAAACCACCAAATAATCCACATGGTACAATTATGTCTTATAATGTGAATTTAGAAGGCACTGCTTCTTATATTAATGACATGGGAATTTTGGAAAATACAACGTGGGGACCAAAAGTAATAAGTGTGAGAGAAAATACCTTAAATGGACGATTTTATAATGTTTCTGCGAATACTAATTATACAGTTAGGGTATCTGGGGTAACTAAGACCAAGAAAAATGGGGATCATATGGAGAAACATTGTACCATGCCACCGACAATTCCTGATAAGCAACGATTATCAAGATTCACTTGGAAAAAAATGGAGGAGCAAGGAAAATGGATGTTTAAACTTTTAATGCCAAGGGTATCTGAAAGAAATGGACCTATTTGCTGTTATCGAATTTATTTAGTAAGAATGGAAGCCCAACAGAAATTAGCCGAGTTACCATCTCCAGAAGATTTAGATATTGTTTCATACCAAGAAGCGCATAGGACACCAAAAGGAGGAGCTTATGTTGCTGAAATGTTCACTAGGTACAAAGAACTTACAGTTAATTATGAGTAGCTATAAAATAAATTTCTATTTCAGTTCTACTTTCCATAATGAAGTATTTTTGGGGGATGAACAGGTTTACAATATAAGCAATTCACCTTGCGATGAATGTATAGGTTTAAGGCCCTATTCTGGTGCTAAGGAGAAAGAGTTACCTCCTGTTAATATAAGTGCTGTGGAAACAAACAGAGTTCGAAGACAATCAACACCTCCTGATCCACTCCCGCCCTATGATGGAAATTTGGATATCAATAGTAATTATACAAGCTTTATAGAAATTGTGGGTAAGTACATATAAATATTATACTTTTACATATCTCGTTATTAACTTGGTACTAAAAGTTTTCCAATCGTGATCATAAATTATAATAGATTGAAGGCTAAATATTTAATATTCCGGTTTAAATTGACTAGTTACTATCATTAAATAATTAAAATTTGTTGATTATTTAAAATAGAGTGATTATTTATAATAGAGAGTGCTTTTCAAAACTATTAACTTTTGAAGTCCCTGTTTTTCTCAAAATATTGTAAGGATTTTATTTATTTTAAATATTTTTATAGATTAAAAAAACAATACTGGTATTTCTACTGGCTTATTTGAAGGACAATTTCAATTTTTAAAGATTATATTTTGATATTGAACAACAAATCTAGTAAGTTTTGAAAAATCATTTAGTTTTAATAGAATTTTTAGAAATATAATAATGTCCATTCAAGAATAAACATTTTGTTTTAAGATGTTTACTAAAAAGGCAATTTCTTCAGGTATTTAAGAAGGAAATTTACGTACAATTATATAAAAGTTGCAAAAATTTTTTGAAATATAATTTTTTCTTTTTCAGTACGTGGTCAAGAACAAATCGAAACACTAGCAGCTTACAGTAATTATCTGGTGATGATGAATCCTGGACCTGAAGTGGTTCAAGCACCACCAATGAGTTCAATGAGTGTTGTAGTTCAAGCTTTATGCGTTCTAGTAATCATTGCTTTAATTTTATTGACGGCACTTTGTTTGCTTCATCAATACACTAAGCAAGCACGTGCACAAGCTGTTGAAATGATTACTTTTAGAACTTCTCTAAGAAATTTAAGAGGAAGACAACGCTTGGTTTCATTGAATCCTCCTGATATGTGCCCAATAGCAAAAGCTGATCTAGCAGCAGCTTATTTAGAAAGACATCGAGATTCTGACTATGGCTTCCAACAAGAATTCGAATTACTTCCAGATCGTTTTAATGATCGAACAACGAGATCTTCCGACACACGTGAAAATATCTATAAGAATCGATACCCGGATATAAAATCATACGATCAAACTAGAGTGAAGATATCTCAAGTGGATAGTATTGCAGGATCTGATTATATAAATGCCAATTATGTCTTAGGGTATAAAGAAAGGAAGAAATTTATTTGTGCTCAAGGTCCTATGGATACAACTGTAAATGAATTTTGGAGAATGATTTGGGAGCAACATTTAGAACTGATTTTAATGTTAACCAATCTAGAGGAGTATAGTAAGACAAAATGTGCCAAATATTGGTCTGATAAAAATGAGGGTGATAAAATTTTTGGTGATATTACTGTGACTCATGTTCAAGAAACGCGATATTCCGATTATATTGTTAGAGAGTTAAGGATTTTTAAAAGTGCTAGTAGGGATAAGGAAGAAAGAGTTATTACACAATATCATTATTTGGTTTGGAAAGATTTTATGGCACCGGAACATCCACATGGAATCATTAAATTCATAAAACGTATGAATGAGGCTTATTCACCTGAACGTGGATGCATTTTAGTGCATTGCAGTGCTGGAGTAGGAAGAACTGGCACTTTGGTAGCACTTGATTGTTTACTACAACAACTTAAAGAAGAAGGACAAGCTGCTATTTTTAATACAATTTGTGATTTACGACACCAAAGAAATTTCCTAGTACAGTCATTGGTAAGTTGTCACAATTTTTAGTTTTATTTTATTTAATCCTTTTTAAGACGTGCTAATTAGTTTTTGGGTTATTTTAGAAACAATACATTTTCATATATAGAGCTCTTATGGAAGTAGCTCAGTATGGGGACACTGAAATTTTAGCATCAGATCTCAAAGCAACGGTTGACAAACTACGACAATGCGATAAAGATAAAACTAAAACTAGAATGGAAGAAGAGTTTGAGGTAAGTTTTGCTTAGTATAAATATCGACAAACATTTGTACTTATGTGTGTCTCATTATTAATATCAAATGAATAGATCATCCATAATATCAAATTATTTTTAATTTTTCTATTAGTACTTACCATATAATTTTATTCATTTCGAATTTTTTTAAATATTTCGGCCCATTGAAGCAGAACTATTCTTTGTGAAAAAATTATGATCTTCATATTTTAAGTCTATACCATGCAGAAAAGAGAGTTCTTTGATGCAGAACAGAGTTCATGTCTATATAGGAGACCAATTACAAAAAAATACATAGACATAAATTACTTTTGCATAAAAAGAATTCTCTTTTCTGCATTCTGATTCTCCTAACTTTTCTCAAAAATGTCGGATCTGTAAAAAAATTTTATCCAATAAAATATTTTCGTTTTCTTCAGAATATTAAGAATGCATATGAAGACCGAAAATCGTGTTCAGTGGCTGGTGGCGAAGAAAATCAAGAGAAGAACCGAAGTGATACAATCATCCCATATGATAGAAATCGTGTTATCTTAACTCCGTTATCAGGAAAAGAACATTCCACATATATAAATGCCTCATTTATTGAGGGATATGATAATTCAGAATCATTTATAATTGCTCAAGATCCATTAGAACAAACAATACCAGATTTTTGGAGGATGATCTCAGAACAAGGAATAAGTGTAATTGTTATGTTATCAGAATTAGGTGAAGGAAAATGTCCTCGGTACTGGCCTGAAGATGAGACTACTTACAACCATATCTCAGTACGTTATGTACAAGCAGAAAGTTGTCCATATTATACTAGGCGAGAAATGTATGTTAAAAGTAGAGATGGTGATGATTTCAGAGTTACACATCTGCAATATCATGGATGGCCAACAGTTGATGGTGAGGTAAGGATACCAATTTTATTACCATAGATGAACTTTGTTTTAAAAATGTATAAATATGGATGTATATAGATAAGAAGTTGCACATGTCTGTTTATTTTACAGGTACCTGAAGTCACTAGAGGTTTAATAGAATTAGTGGATCATTCTCAAAGTGCATTAATACAGCATGGTTCCCCCACATCTATGGTTGTACATTGTAACTTAGGGTCTGATCGAAGCTCAATGTTCGTAGGGTTAAGTATTTTGGTGCAACAATTAAGAGTGGAAAGACGAGTTGATATATTCACAACAACAAGAAAGTTAAGGTCACAACGGCAAGCAATGATTAGTACATATGTAAGTAGAATTTCTTTTTTGTTTTCATAAATATTAATGTAATTGAAAGAAATAGTTCCAATAGAAGAGCTAACATGAATACATTAATTATTAAAGAAGTAGTGTGAGGGAGTGAGAATAATATCATTTAGTGTAATGTTTGTTTATTTACTACATAAGTTTTTTTTTTGTTTCAGGCACAATATGAATTCCTACATCGAGCGATAGTAAATTACGCAGAACTCCATAATTTATGCGAAACATAATTTCAGTGCCATGAATGAAAACTTCACATTCCAGTTTCAAATCCAAAGTCCGGCTTGTATTCAAGTCGATTTAATTTTAAGTATATTTTAAGGCTATTGCCAAAAGTAACAAGTACGCATTTTACAAAACAAGAAAAACTATTGAATGTAATTTAATTTTTTTAAAAATCGGGCGGTACTTTAACCAAATATATAAATGACCAAAGGAGATATTTATAATTTATCAAAAGGAGAAAAAAACTATTTGTCGTGCTCAAATATTTTTCATCGATATTATTTTAAAAGATTTTTTTTATACATATATAAAAGTATTCGATTATATATTTTTTATCTGTGTACCCTATAAAACTGGTATTTCTGTAGGAAAATATTTGTAAGCAATTTTTAAAGTATATAGCCTTTGTACATTTTCTTTACGAATGATATATTCTTCAATCAAATAATTTATTATCGTAATTGTTTTTAATTTTGCACTTTTAGGCGGATTTCGTTATAACGATCAACAAAATTATTTCAAAGTTGTACGTTATAAACGAATTTAATGGTATAATGTATGGTACTATTTATTATAGTCATTTTGTATATAATAGGAAAATATCACGGTTTTATGTGGCAAATGCAGTTTTCATTCATTTTTTTAACCGTATGTGCCATATTCATAAATGGGATAAAATTTATCCTGGCCATTTTCAATTCCATTTTAAGCTACACTTATAGATGGGATGAGTCAAATTTTTGCAACTCGAATAATCGTTAATAATATTTGAATAGATCACTTATACAAAGTTGTAATCAGAAGTATTTCCAAAATTGACTTTTGAGTACAATGTTGTACTCAAATACAACATTTCAATTTAATATTCTCAACATTTGAAACATTTTTTTTAAATGATAGAATATTATCTGCTTTAAGTTGAAATCTAAACGAATTTAACAGATTTTCGATTCAAAATATTTTAAGTAAATCAGTTGAAGTTAAAAATTTGCAGTTTACTCAAATCTCATCATTAGTTTATACTCAACGGGGTGATATTATTTTCAGTGCGGTTCATCATGCAAAAGGTTAATGCTAATCCTACTTGTTTAAATGCGCACCTTTAAAGCTACTTACATTTTTTTAAACACTTCATATTATACAAACGCCGCTTATATGTAACTTTCTTATTGCGATATTGTATAAATATATGTCAATTTGTATGTTTTCATCTAAAGTATGTGTGTATATATTAAAATGTAAGTCTTTGATCTGTAATTGAATCTAGAATTATAAAGACTGTAAAATTAATGTATTATTTCATAAAACGAAAGATATTTATGTTTGCTTTTATTTTATTTTTTTAATTTTATATTGCTTTTTTATAAAATAAATATTTAGATCAATTTATTTTGTTATGGTGCCATTTTTTTTTGTTTATTTATTTTCTTTTTGTTTTGTGACTGTCCACATGAATTTAATCAAAATATTAGTGCATGAATTGAATAATTCCTGTTAAGATTAATTTAAAAGTATTAAAATTTTAATCATTAAACTGGTATATTATGTGAAAAGCATTGTAGTCATATTAAAAAATGCATTTTAAAATAAACTCCATTGATTAAAAATTTGTTGTTTAAAAACTTTCTGGTGCATTAATTGGATGTTCAGAGTGTGCATAAATATGCTTATTTTGAGGTACAAAGAGGTTCCACAATAGTTAATACACTAAGGAATGCGCTAGTATACTTTTTTTACCTTTCCATAGTTTTGAGTTTTATATATCAAAACTGTTCCATGAATTTCTTTTGTAGGAATTCAGAACAATTGTCGATCTTCCCAAATTACTCGAGAAAGGTTGATATAGATCTTCACATTTTTCTGCGGACATAAGACTTTGAAATATCTAAGGATATATCAAACTATACAATTGAGCTACAATAATAAATAATTTCAGGAAACTTGTTTCTCCGATTTCTTAATTTTAATCTTAGTATTCTAGAAACAATCAAAAATTTAAATTCTTGAAATCTGAGGTACTAATACCTCATCGTATATTGTATTCTACCCCACTGCTGCTTAGCTAAAATAAGGAGATTCTTAATCAGATCATGCTGCTTGAACACATTTTGTTTCATGTTGATACTACGTAGTATAACGCTTGATAAAGCCTTGATCAAAGGCGAAACTAGTCGGAATAAAATATTCTACCGTGTGGTAAAAAACTAAAAAAACTTGTTTTATTTTCAAAATCAACATGGTTCTGAATTACCAAGAAATAACAGCTGCATCAATCAAACATTTTGATTCCCGAGAGATAGATCTTTCCCTTGGGAAAAAAGAATTGACTAGTTTTAGGCCACTGTATCATAAACAACCTGGATCTAAGGCTGTGTTCTAAAGTATAGCAAATGTACCGTATAGTTTCAAATAATATGATTTGCCTGCAGCCTTACAGGCCTGTTTATTTGTAGGTGTATCCTGTTCATGGTAAAAGTTCCAGGTAAATTTCTTGTTTAGTATTACAAATTTCCAAATACTTTACTTGATCCTTGATCTTAACAAGTGCTCCAAAAATTCTTGGCAATCTGACCTGAGATCCCCTTGTGAGACCCTGGGTCTTGCGCACCTGTGTGATTGTTGGAATAATTGTATGGGACCCTGCATGTGCAAACAAGGTTGAAAAAGCGAGGGATGAGTACACCATGAGGGAGCAGTAGATAAAGAGCATCACAACAGGATGATAGTTATCTGCGCAAATAATCTAAAGATAGGCGCGCATGTATTTTAGCGCCTAATTAATTTAAAAAGGATTAATTATAATTAAAGTAGATAGATTAGTTATAAGAAAGTAATTATTAGGGGACTGCTACCAAAATCAAAAGATAAAAAGCTTGTTTTTGGTAGTCTAAATAAATGATTGTATTTGGTTTTCCCTTTAAATACCATTCCCAAACAATTAAATATTGAAGCTCAATTTATCAGGCGCAACTTCGGTCTCAAATTGCTATTGGATGATCATTTACAATTTTCCTTTACTTTTGGGAAAGGTAACCTTAAGGAAGGGTTTTAATTTTCGAGTCTTAATTCTTAAGTTGATCGTGGAGATTTTAAGCCTAAAATTATTGTTTTTGGTGTAAAGCTTCGATTGTCACGCTCGGCCGTGATGTAAATCTTTTATTTTAATGTATTATCTTGTTTATAATACCAGTGTTATATTTTCCTTCTTGGGCATCACATATCCACCCGCGGACGCTTGTTTGAGCCCGATGGATATGCGGGCGTAATTAAAAAGGTAAGTGAACATGTTTTTTTTATACTGCACCCATGGCACGCACAGGCTGGCCAGTGAGAACCCCTATGTAAATTCAACCTGCGGTAAAGTCTCCGCTCGGCCTACCACAGGTTGAATAGGCGCGCATGAGGTTGCGGCGCCACAGCCGTTTCATTAAAACAACCAGTTTGGTTTTCTTTAGGGTTCTTAGAAACGTTTTCCCGTCCACGAGGCTGCACAAGAAAAGAGAAAGAACACTTTTTTATCTGCTTCATGCTCTCTAGCCGCAGTGATCATGGAACTTAGAGGTATTACTGAATGTCTGTTCAGGAAGGCAGCAACTAAACATCCCTTTTTCTCCACAATTTCTAGAGATAGTGATAGAGACAGCCCCTTCGCACCATTTTCTTTGTTGTTCCATACTTCATTTTATTATTGGTCCTCTATAGCTTAGCAAGAACATGTCCAGAAATGTCTTAATTTTGTTGCAAAAGTGTTGGAGTTTATAGAGTTTGAATGAGTACATCACCCCCAGTATTTCAGTTTTAGTTGGACCTATACCACATAACCTTAAAAGCGAAATCATAATTTTAAACATGGCTTTAAATAACGATTTTAGCATGTCCCAATTTTGGGAGATGAAGTAAATAAATGGACGGACCATCTTCACTTTCCTCTGAAGAAGCCGCATGCGAAAAAAGCTTTACCGAGACGACAAGGCGCGATGAAACCGGAAGATTCATGGTTAATTTGCCCTTGCGCGAAAACGTAAGCGAACTCGACGTCAGCAAACATATGGCCGTTAAGCGATTTTATTCGTTAAAAAGAAAACTTGCGAAAAACTCTGAATTGCGCCAACAGTACGTAAGCTCCATGGCCGAATATGCTCAATTACAACATATGAGGGAAATCGATGATCATCAAAATAACACGAAATCCACTTTGTACCATCCGCATCATGCCGTGATAAAGGAATTCTGTTACACCACAAAATTACGCGTTGTTTTCGCCGGATCGGCGCAGTCAAAATTGGCAATCTCATTAAATTCCACACAAATGGTCAGCCCTACTATACAAAGGGATCTATTTTCAATTTTAATGCGATTTAGGAGGTATACGTATGCACTAACGGCCAATATCGCAAAAATGTATCGCCAAGTATTGATCACGCCGGAACATAGATGATTGCATCGCATAGTATGACGTCCTTCACCAGAAGTTAACATCAAAACTTACGAACTAAATACGGTCACATACGGAATAGCGTCGGCGTTTTTCCTGGCAATTTGTTGTTTAAAACAATTAGTGATTGAAAACAGGAGCACAAACACATATCAATAATTTTGAAGAGTGCAGGTTTTCAATTGCGAAAATGGCCATCCAACAATAAGTCAATCTTACCAGTTTCTAGTGCTAAAGAAAGTGACTGCTGCTACATAAATATCGCTGATTCCGCGGAAATCAAAACATTGGGACTCGGTTGGGATTCGCAAGCAGATATTTTTGGGTACAGTAACAAGCATTTTGAAGGTATTCGCATTACAAAACGAAACATCCTCTCCGCAATTAGCCAGATATTCGATCCGTTGGGTTTGATTTGACTATAAGCGCAAAAATAATTGTGCAATCTTTGTGGGAACTTAAGCTCAATTGGGACGAGTCTTTGCCCCTCGAGTTGCATTCCAAATGGACTCGTCTTATGAATCATTTATCCAGAAAAAATTAAATGCAATTAAGGTACCCAGACACGCTACATGCATATCCCTCAGGAATTTTTTTCGGAAGTTTAGAGTCTCCGACATCCTCTACAGCCCAGTATATTTTTTGGATTTTTTTCGAAATCAGTAAAACCTTGAGTAATCGAATTTTCTGATTTTTTCTCCATTTTTGACGGTTTTGTCAACTTTTACGAAGTGGGGAGCATTTTCAAGGTCAACATCTTACATACACGATTTTCTCAGTTTCTCGCGATTTTCCAGGTAAAAACCGTTAAAATAGCATATTTCACTATTTTCCGGCGAATTTCCGACTTATGCGAAGTCGGAAGAACTTTTGGAGGTCAACCAACTCCAGATTCGGATTTTACATAAGGTAGACATTTTTACAAGCACGACTTTTTTATTTTCCCTATTTTCCAGCCAAACCCCTGTTAAAATACCAAAAAAATGCCCTAATTCGCCATTTTTTATCTTATTCTACGAGAAAGCCGTGGCAAACTTACCAGGGTGTCCACTATTTCCCAAATTTTGAGTTTTGATGAAAGAACCCCTCGAATGGCCTCTTTTCAGGATAAATAACTATTTCCAAATAAAAAATTCTCTGAAATATGAATATTAACGTGCCTCCTTCCACTTGAAAAATTTTTGTTGGCGCTGTGAATCTCAGTTCTTAGGTAGTTTATTTTTAATTTTAGACAATGAAACTTATACTTTTCACACAATTTAATAGTATTCTCTTGTGGTTAAATCAAGTTTTTTAAAGATTGGCCAGACCATGGAGGAAATTTATATTGGAACACATTTACTTAATACCTCATTTTGTAACTCCTAAAAAGCACCACATGCTTTATTTGGATCATCAACACTCATAACGGTCAATCAATGATTTTTATTTGTACAATTAACTTAAATCAGCTTTAGAAAAATTATGACACATGTGCATAAAATTAAAATCAACTACTGCCAGTAACTCCGGACAATTAATTGCACCGTTCAATAACTTATTCAGAAAATAAAAATCATTTAAAACTCTGCGCTCCTCAAATATCATCAAATTATAAGTCATCATGGCCATGTTTTCATTTAGCTGACCCAGTTGGTCACGTAATCTAAATGAAAACGGCCTTAACAATTTCGATTGAATTCTTTTACATTTAATAATGAAACCCGATTGGTAAGGTGACCATAAATTGAGGCATCCTCCATTATAGTTCTAACTCAAGAACGGTACAGAGTCAAGTACGCCAAGCATCCCAAGTCCTTGCATGATCTGTTAATGAAGCCGAGCATTTTTCTCGATCTCGAACATATCTGCTCTATATGAGGATAAAAACTTAGTTTAGTGTCCAAAGTCACTCCGAGGTCACTGATTTCAGTTTTTAGAGATAACTCCACATTATATATACTACAAGTGAATAATATTGGTTTTCTCATTCTATAAGAGGACATATGATAGCATTTAAATAAGTTTAAATGCAGATTGTTAGCTATGCACCATTTATATAAACGGTTTAAATCTTCTGCATATAATAAGCATTTACAATTTACAAATACATCCGCTAAATCATTAATGAACAATAAAAACAATATAGGACTACAATTCGATGTAAATGTGAAATGTCAAATGTGTAAATGTCAAAACTGAAAATGTCAAAAGTTGGAATGTGAATGTGAAATGCCAAAAGTGAAAATGTCAAAAGTAGGAATGTAAATGTGAAATGTCAAACAAATGTCAAATGTGTAAATGTCAAAAGTGGGAATGTGAATGTGAAATGTCAAAATGAAAATGTCAAAAGTGAAAATGTTAAAAGTGGGAATGTGAATGTGCAATGTCAAAAGTGTAAATGACAATAGTGGAAATGTGAATGTGAAATGTCAAATATGTAAATGTCAAAAATGAAAATGTCAAAGTGGGAATGTGAAAAGTCAAATGTGTAAATATCAAAAGTGAAAAAGTGAATATGAAATGTGAAAAGTGTAAATGTCAAAAGTGAAAATGTGAAAAGTGGGAATGTGAATGTACAATGTCAAAAATGTAAATGTAAAAAGTGAAAATGTCAAAAATGCAAATGTGCAATGGAAAAATCGAGAAATTATGAAAAATTAGAAAAATTAAAAAAAAAATAGAAAAATTAAAAAATTTTCGAAAGTCGAAAAAAAATGTTATGAATAGGATGTGATGCACATGAATTTTCTTATATATTCCACACTAAATGAATGACTATTCGTAAACTGCCTTCTGATAGCAACTAATCACCTCGTGGTTCTTTT
>JAODAH020000188.1:0-12874 GCA_027574865.2 Coproporus ventriculus | reverse complement strand
CAAATTTCTTAATATTCTTAAGCTGTCATTAATTTATTATATTGTATGTATTTACATCCGATGTATTTCATATCGTAAAGTTCCGATGAAGTTTCCATCTAACTGAAGTGAAACGTTGATATGAAATAAATTATTTTATATAACACATTTTTAAAGGAGGAAACAACATTGATTAAATTAAATTAAGATTTTTAAGTTATAAATAAATTTTTCATATAAATTGTGGTAAACACAATAATTTAAATTTGGAGCCATTTAAGTGGTTTGTATCCAATCTTAACTCAACCAAAGTTTTTGGTGTATGTGTAAGATGGCGCTAGTGCGCTTTTTATTGATTCACCGGCCTGATTCTTTGATCGACCCGTCCTTTTCACTTTAAAACAATCGTTTAAATACACACTCAGCTGGTTCTGGAAGTTCTCGTGTAAAAAGTGGTTCAGTGCTCGTGATAACAATGGCGGGACAAACGATAAACGATCGTTTATTAGCGGCCAAGCACAGTATTGCAGGTCAGGGGTTGGCAAAATCCGTGTGTAAGGCTACAACAGAAGAATTACTTGGTCCTAAAAAGAAGCACTTAGATTACCTAATTCATTGCACGAACGAGCCTAATGTATCCATCCCTCAAATGGCTAACCTTCTCATGGAAAGGTCACAGAGTACCAGTTGGGTTGTAGTTTTTAAAGCATTGATAACCACCCACCATATTATGTGTTACGGTAATGAAAGATTCACACAGTATCTAGCATCTAGCAATGTATCTTTTCAATTATCAAATTTTGTTGATAAATCAGGTGTGCAAAGTGCAGTTGGCGCACGTACAGGTTATGATATGTCTCCGTTTATTAGAAGATACGCACGATATCTAAATGAAAAAGCATTATCTTACCGAGCAGTTGCATTTGATTTTTGCAAAGTAAAGCGTGGTAAAGAAGAAGGGTCAGTTCGCACGATGAATTCAGAAAATTTACTGAAAACCCTCCCGATCTTACAAAATCAGTTAGATGCTTTATTAGAATTCGATTGTACAGCTAACGAATTAACGAATGGTGTTATAAATATGTGCTTCATGTTACTATTTAGGGATTTAATTAGATTATTCGCATGTTATAACGATGGAATTATAAATTTATTAGAAAAATATTTTGAAATGAATAAGAAACAATGTAGAGAAGCTTTAGATTTGTATAAGAAATTTTTAATTAGAATGGATCGAGTTGGTGAATTTTTGAAAGTAGCTGAGAATATAGGAATTGATAAGGGTGATATACCTGATTTAACTAAAGCACCAAATAGTTTATTAGATGCTCTTGAACAACATTTAAGTTCACTGGAAGGAAACACACCAACTTCAGCGAGTAATCAGAAGAATTTGAAATCAGGTGTCACAGTGCTTTCAAATACTAGTAACTCATTTGCCGCAAGTAGCCAAATAGATGAAAGTGTAAAACAAGCCGTGGCAGAAGAAGAGGCTGCTTTAAATCAATACAAAGCAAACGTAGGGAGTCCTGCAAGTACTAATCCGTTCTTAAGTTCTCCAGAGAAACCGCAAGTTCCTCAACAAAGATCAAATGAAGCAATATTGGATTTATTCGCAGAACCAACCCCTGCTGCATCTGCTCCACAAACTGCTCAAGGGAGTGCACTCGATGATCTCCTGGGATTAGGAAACCCTTTCTCTGATATGTTTAGTAATGGAACGACTGCACCTCCTACATCAAATGGTACGGCTATAGGTGCAACAACTGGAGGTGATTTATGGGGTGGATTTGGTGCCCCACAAACCACACAACCAACTTTCCCTCAACAACCCTCCTATCAACCTCAACAATTTCCATCTAACGCATTCCCCACCAATAATCTCACGGGAAGTGTATTTAACAGCAACGAACCATCCGTATTTGATCCCATATCAGCAGTCGCAAATGCTGCACCTGCTCCAGCCCCTGTACCTCAACCACAAAAACAACCTACTAAATTGCTTACAGGTGATTTAGAATCTAGTTTATCATCTCTAGTCGAAAATTTAACAATGGATACAAGTAAAACCCAATGGAATTCTCCTAAAAATCAACCAAAAACTGGTGGTACTGGAACTGGATGGCAAGGCCAACAACCGATGGCAGCGGCTGGTAGTTACAGACCAATGGGGCAACCAATGGGAGCATATCCACAAGGAATGCAACCACAAGTTCCAATGGGAAGTCCGAGGATGGGTGCTCCACAAGTTCAGCAACCTAAACCAGAAGCCAATTTTGATCCTTTTGGAGATTTGTAGTCTGTTTAATCTTAAGGTCTTGTATATTTGTGTATAATTGTTAAGTAACAGTCATATTAAGCCAAAAGATGCTTGGGAAGCTTTTAGATATGATGTGGTGATATCAGAAATGGTATGTAACTTTGCAAAATGATCTCTAAACTTTCATTTAATAGTTTTCAGCAATCATTAAACAGATTTAGACATTAAAATTAAGTTAAAGGTTTCAAAATCTGCGAACCAGCATGGATCTGAAATTAGGTTTTTCATATTTCTATTCAATTTACTTAAACACAATTAATAATTAAGAAAAAGCAATTTTAAAACACACAAGCCAAATATTTATAGTTATTTTGAATCTTGCAAATTATTTAATTCTCACTTAATTTATTATGCAATGTTAATTTTATTATGTTGTAGCAATTTTCATACCAGTTTTGATTTGTATTTAGATTTATTGTAGTTACCTAATGAAATTTGTATAATTATTCCGAAAGTTTTGGACTTTTTTATTTATGTCTGGGAACTGCTTAAAACTTTCACAGATAAATTTCCAACTATACCTTTCTGCTATTGCATGTTTATTCATTGTTCATGATTTTTTAATATTAGTGTCTTGGATACTATTTTGTGATATAAAGAAAAACATTTTGAACTTTACATTTTTTGTTATATTAGTTATTTTGCACATCTATTTGGATTTTAATACATTAATAGAAAATGATTTCTAAATCTTTTTTTTTTTGTTTGATAAATGCTTAATATTCTGATTTAAAACTTGTTATTATGAACTCATTCATTTTGATTCTATTATTTTGAAACTTCAGTTCCTTTTATCAAAACATTTTATAGTTTTAAGAAAGCGCTAATTTCTTGCTTTATTGTTAACTGATTTATTTATTTCTAGTCATTATACACCTTATGTTTTCTATCTTGAGATTGCATGACAAAATAATTTGTTTGTGTAAAATTAGTGAAAAGTGTTAGACTGTAAAAGCAAAAATGACAATTTTCTCAATTTCTTCATTCAATTATTTTTAATATTCTTTTAAATCTCTCTTTATCTTTTCACTTTCATATATTAGCTGTTTTTTATCCTTAAGCTGATGGTTTATTTCTTTATAATTAGTTAATTGATGATTGAAGTGAACTTCTGAATATTTTATGAGAAGAGTTTTTGAATTTCTCAGGGTATATATTTTATAAGAAAATTCAAGATTAGAATTATATTTATTGTTTTTGTAAGAAAATAATTTAAAATAGAGGTGAATGTGGAAATTATTGCAAAATATAGAAATAATAGGATCAATCTGTGTTTTATCATTTATATTTTAGCATGTTTGAATTTTTGAAACTTTAGTTTTTGCTTTACTTTGTAGCTATACAATCTAAATATCTTATACCTTTTTTAGTCCTCATATCTACTTTGAATTTTTTATTATCGTTATTTATATTATGTGATTTATTCACAATCTTATCGAAAATAGCACTCTAGTTATTGATGTATGTACTTTTATCAATTGTTAACTGCTTGTTGTTATCTAATTGAATGATTAAGTAGAACATAAGTGTTAATTCTGATACAATGAGAAAAAAACTTGTTGTTTTAGAATAAAAAATTTGAAAACAAGGAATATATTATCCTATTCAAAATGCTTTTGAGATATATTCCTGTAACTAAAGTTTAAACGCCTTTGGTTGTATGTATGAGTTGGTCATAATATTTAAAAAATTTTGATTGTGTTTTCAATTTTAATATCAAGAGATTATTTGTGATTAATGAAGAAAAACTGATATTTTCATATTAAGTTTGATAAATTTTAGGCACAACAAGATTTAATTTTTGCGGTGCTGTTTTTGATTAAACACGAAATTGGGGTTGCAATATATGTTTATTAATTTTTCAATTTTATAACAAAAATTTTTCCCGTTTTGAAAATATTTGAATGAATAATTTGCAAATTTTCCAATGAAAGTGATTAAGTTATCTACAATTTAATTATGGTGAACATTTTTATCAGCTCTTTATGAATCATTTTATTATGAAGAACATATCGCCTACAATTAATTAATTTACAATTCATACACAATCAACTTATCTGTTTCTGATATTACCATTCAAACCAATTTATTTAATATTTGTGTAAAGGTACAAATGTGCAATGCAAAAAAAATTATTTTTTGAATCGTTTTTAAATAGAATCTCATTTTATACATGAAATTATTACTCTTAATTCTGTTAATATGTAATAATTGCATTAATCATCCCTCCAATTGGTGTATTGTATAGAAATTATAATTATAGGAAAATTGGGCGATGATTAAGTGAAAAAGGGTTGTTATTTATTAAGTTTGTTTATGTAGAGCCAGGCTCTTTATTTTAATTATATCGGCAAAATATGGTTTACAATTATGATATTATGGATAATTATAAGTGATGATGCACCCAAGATATATTTAGTAAATTAATTTAGAATATATCTATATATAGTACTCGCTTTAGAAGCAAATTGTTTTTTTCTTTCTTTTGTTAGCTATAAGTACATTCCAACTGAACTCTCCCAAATGATTTATTTTTCTAGTGCTAGTCCTATTTTTTGATTTATTCTCTCAACTAGTGATATAACATTAAACGTTCCTCCTAGACATTGTGTTTTTATTGTTATTTATTTATAATTTATTGTGAATCTATTATTTTTTATGAAATATCCAGTATTACATACGAAATAATCTTCCTGTATACAATTAGTTTGCTAAAGTAGTGTCCTTAAATAATTTATTTTGTAAATATATTTACTACATAAAAAAAACACTATTGTGTATACACATTTAGCACACGTACATATATTTAAGTAAATAATTGTTGCATAAATGTCAACAAAAATGAAACTTATTCAATGTGCTAATGAACGCATGAGTTCGATCAAGTACCAAAATAAAAGAAAAACAGAAAATATCAATTTTAGGATCTTTTTTCAATTAAAGGAAGGGGTCTTGTAGTTTACTTTTAGCAACAAAGAATATGAGGAAATGAAAGTTGTAATCAATATGTGACAATATATATTTAAAATGCTGTTAAATAAAAATAAAATTATGCTTACGTGTTAATTCCCAATTTCGTTTACTTATACTTTCCTTCTGATTATTATTTTTAATTTCGAAATTCCTTGTTTATGTTGTAGAGGACATTTATTTAAAATACATTAAAGTTGTTGTTGAAAACAGATGTTTTGTTATTAATTAGTTTTATAACTATTTGATCATTCGAGGTGCAGTTTAAAGTTTTGTGTATTATTTTTGTAAATTAATTTAGGAATTAACGTAAATTTCAATTTCAGTTCAAATAAATTAGATTTTAATATTTCAGTAGTTACTTTTACAGGAAATAGTATTGAAATTTTAATCTGCAGATTTTTTCCACATTTAGTTCTCAATTAGATTTTTTTTCTTCTATGTTTAAATGGCAATAATTAAAGGCTTATCCCTCCCTTACTAAGATTCTTCAGTTAACTTTTGCATCTCCACTTTTTTGTAGGTAAGTGTCCCACATTGCGCTCTAAAAAATATGGTCATTTTAAATTATAAGTGTATAGTATTGAGCCGGAGGACTATCAAGAAAAATATATGCTGGCCATGTCATCGAAATGAATTTTTTTTTATCTACAAAAAATAGGAACTTTTACGCCAGAATATCCATAAAAAGATGTAGTAAATATTTGAGATCTACATGATGAAAAATCCTAAAGCGAGATTGTGCTTGTATTTTTCCGCATATAAACTTGAACAAAATAACTCCGAAATCGACTTCGGGGCATTGAAATAGCAGAGACCATAGGATACACATCGAATAGTTGCCTTTGAAATGTTGTGATGCACAAGGATGCTGCGTATACAGTAGACAACATGCAAGATCCATATATTGATATTAAACGAACTTAGAATCAAAGAAAGACTGTCCACTACATGCAACAAATGCAGTTTCCAGTATTTCGGTCACAGCAAAGGGCAAAATAACCTCGAAATCGTCCAGACTAAAAGAATGAGTCATAAGATCTTGATGAAATAAAACGTTTCACAGGACCGAGAGGAATGAAAAACTATTGAAAAAAGAAAGATTGGGCAAAGACTCTTTCTATTTCGTAGATTAAAATTTTCTTTGTCATTTCTTAATTTAAATTGGTCAGTGTTGTGGGTGAAGAGTTTAAATTCACAAGAGAAAAGGTTTGACAACGGTGGACTATTTTTTTTTACAATATTTACTCTATTCATATTTTGTATAACATTATGGGCAGAAGAAATATACTTACAAGAGGTTTAAATTAAAAACTAAACTTGTTAGCTGTGTTGCATCAATATTCTGCTGCAGTAATCCTCCATCACTGCAATTAAATCAATTGATGTGTATTAAAAATGCGAACCTTGTGATAAAATTAGTTTCTTATATGCCAATTTAAACAATTCAAAATAAACTAATTATTCCTATGCACATTTTTAATTATATAAAAGTACATTTGTAGCATGCAATTATAAACATATATTTTCCTGTAATTCATTGTCTCAAAAGAATTGTATTAATTTATCAACATAATTAGTGCGTGCGTGTGGACAGCACAAAAGGAATTTTTTGGTATCAATCAGACGAGGGACCGGGCGGCACGCTTTCTCCCAGTTAATTAATACATCAAAAAATTAAATATGTCATGTCATTTGTATATATTTGCACAATAAGAAGTAAAATAACGCCCATTGTCGTTATTAATTCGGCAAAAGAAAGTCCCTGATTGCAACAATGAACCAATTGAAACTCCTTTTTATATAGAAATAATTGATTCGCTGCTATTAATCATGGAATTTCGCGATGGAAATATTTCATTGCGCTGTTGGCTTTGTATTCATTTCTTCTCATTAACTACATGTCAATTTAGTTCATGCGTTTTTTTTTATCCAGTCTTGTCACAAATCGCTAGTATAAACCAGTAACAATTTAAATGTCTTATTAATTAAATTATCTTCGAAATAAAAAAAAGACAAAGTAAAAGGGCAGACAATATGAAGAATTTGCCTTATGTTAAAAATGGTATTTTTCTTTTAAAAGCAGAATTTCGAAACTTCATGATAGTCTCTTAGCTACATAGCTCCAAGCAAACCAAAGAATTAAAAATTTCATCTATTAATTAAAAATTAATTGAATCTAAACTAATGAAATAATATCAAAATAAATAATTATAATAATGTTAATAGAGAATGTCATGTAATAAGAATGAGTATCAAAAAGTTGTTATAAAATGCTCGGAGCAACGTAATGTCGGCGATGAAATATGAAGTGCTGGAAGAACACATTTATAAACTTATTTATTAAAAAAGTGTTGAGTTACGTTTAATTGAATTGATCATTAAGCATTCGCCTTGTTTCATTGTGCGGCACACCGCAAAAGGTCTAGAATAAAGGTTATTAAATTAATATTCCGTAAATATCAGGAATATATGTGCACGGATGAAATATAAAAATGTAATTAAAACAGCCCCGAGTATTATTTTTGATTTAATAAGAAAAAGCAAACGGGCTCGTGTCACGACGAGCACATTAAATACGCGCGCAATCCCATGAGAAGTAATTAATTGTTTTCTCGCCCATCGGTGGATGATATATTATTTATAATGGGAAGGAGTAATCCCTCAAATAAAAGAATACTTTGTGTAATGTCCGCCCTCGCGAACTCAACCTGACTTAACTCAGGTTGAATTTACTTAACAAGCGCCGCACTCTTTGAGGCCGCCGCCTGACCGCCTCATGATACATATTCCACGTGGGAGGTCACCAAATATTCATTATTAATATCGTTGTTCCAAGTGTTTCTGTATCTCCCAGCTTGTACTCCTTGAAATATATCCCTACCGTCTTTCATAAATTCACCAAGATATGATGCATGCCTAACATCTCGACAGCTTTCAAATCTAAAAAAAAAAAAATAAACATTAATCTCATCCATTTTGCTACTTCATTTTATTAACGCCTTATCCACAAATATCTCTCGTAAATCCTAAATCGGACATCAATGATCCGCTTCGGTGAAAACTCAAAGTAAACAAACCTACGTAGGTGGAAGTTATTTAATTTGCCTAAAAAGTCATCGAGATGTTCAGCTACCAGATTGAAATAATTCGAATTGATATTGTGGGCGTATGTGATAACATTCCGTCCGTACGATTTCGTGTTATTTTACACGAGGGCGTTTCAGATTTTAGATAAATAAAACATTTACATTTAATATACTTTTTTATTCGAGATGAGATGATGACGATTTCCGAGTAAACACTTGCAATGTTTGAGGCATGATATCATCTCACATAAAATGTACACAAAAAGCTGCACTTTAATCAAAACTAGATTTAAAATGTAGTAGTGTTTATCTACGTACTAACAATTTTTAAATTTATTTTACTTAACATATAATAAAAATTTATAGGAGTATAATTTCTCATTCACTTGATATAATGCTAATATTTTAATTGATTTCGTAATACCTATATGGCATTGTTGAATTTAGATCCCAGTTCCGCATCATCATCATCTTTATTTGTGTTAAAGTCTAGTTTAAAGTGCCATTTCATTTAAATGCTCATGTTGATGTTTTAACATCTTGTAAAATTGAAATTTAATATACTAAGTATGTATTAAATTAATTTGTGGAAGAGGAAATATAAAAGGGATGAACCATCGAAAAAATTATCAATTTTTTTCATTTAGATAATAATTATAAGTACATGTAAGCAATTTCTGATAAAAGTTTCTTATTACGGGAAAATTTGTTCACTTGCTTAAGTTTCTAATTAAAAAAAAAAGAAAAATATATATAGGTAATAAATGTGAGATGGGTTGGTGTCCATTATAGACTTCTTGTTCCCACTTTGTAATTTAAAAAGAAAACTTTACTCATAAAAATTCGTATATGATTATGTGTATATAAATATTTTTTTGCGAAATAAAAGATGTATGTGGGTGAGAATGAGTAATGTAATTGGATGTGAAGTATTTACAAAACAATGTAACGAAGTTAAAAAGCATTTAAATAAACCTTTTGATTTGATCGCACAATAATAACGATCGTTTAAAATCTAATTAATTTTTTTGTTATCGACGCCTCGCTTTTGACACGATCTATCAATGGAGCGGATAAAGTTATGCGGCTTAATGAGCTTTGAGTTGTAATGAGGGCCCCTTTGTTTGATACAAGAAATGTTTTCTAAATTATTCTCTATTGTAACTTTGGGATCACCGTACGATCTGACCTTAGTGGTACCAATAATGCTCGCTAATCAAGGCACAAAATGCATTAATTAAAAGGTAATTTCGCACGCGGTCGCGCCCCTATTTTCAGCGACACGTTCACACCACGGTCTGAATCGTGTGCAAAAATCTTTATTAAAACGCGGGAATTTTCATATCGACTGCCCGATCGGAACGGACACCTTTTGTGATCGGTAACAATGTGATTTGTTCCTTTCTATAGATTACATATATTAAATACAAAAGAAAGCGCGCCGATAATCACCATTATTTAACACAATGAATTGATTATGTAAGATCATCCCGACTTATTGATGTGTGCGCTGTTTTATTTTTCCACAGATTTATATCTCTCTTTCTATAGAGACATTTCTAACTAATCTCACGTATTTTGTTTTTTATTTTTGCCTTAAATTTATTTTTAGAATTTTACATTCAATTTTTAGCTGTGACCTGTATTCACTCAGCATTCTGTGAAACATTCGAAAATAAAAAATTATTGTTGGGAAAAATATAAAAGACCTGCAAACTTGTCCCCTTAAATATACAACATGTGTCGAAAATGTTAATAACTTTTCCTTTAAGCACTCTAGTAATTCTTATTATTATTATTATTATTTACTTTAGCAATAAAGTCAATTAAAACATGGAAAATCCAATATTTGACATTAAAATTTTGCAAATGTTTTCATTGTTAATTTTTCTCTTTTAGAAACTGTCCCAAGACGTTGTATCTCTTCTCCAATTTACCCAAATTCTTACAGTAAAGTAATAGCTGGATACCACAGTTTTGACTCTGCAGAAGATGGAACTATTGTTGAAGTCACATGCCTACCCAAATATAGAAATACAATGGCCCCATGCGAAACCGCCAAATTGCGATGTGTGCAAGGCCAATGGTTGGGCATTCCTCCAAACTGTGGTAAAAATAACAAACGAAAATATTACAAATCATCTTTATTTTTCCATTTTTTTTTTATCTTAATCATGCATTTTAATACAAACAATGCACTGCTTCATCAATCTTTTTGCATTCCCATCGCTCTACCCAATAAACATTTGCATGTAAGAATGCTAAGAATGAGGTGTTGATTAGGAATCGCTGGTGTTACTATTGCACTTTAAAATACCACAATTATGTAAAGTGGGTACGATAAAATGAACAATAAAATGTTAAAATGTTTAAATAAACATTAATTTACGAGTAAGTTGTGTGGGGAGTTAATGAGTTAACTTGTTAATCTGATATGTCCAGAATGTAATTATCTACAAGCTTATTCGAATTATAAAAAATCGATCACCTACGCGCAACATTTATCTTTTAAAGTGAATTTTAATTTAAACATGGCTTCGTTAGTGTTTTTATAGATGGCGCATGCATGAACTTTCCTATCTTTCTAAACATTGTTTTCACCAGCGCTCTATTATGTTTTGCTTTCATTCTCATAATTTAATGTTTTGGTATTTAAATTTGTGGTTTTTTTGCAGAGTTGGTTACGGAATGCAGATGTCCCCCAAAGGTACCTTTAGGAACACCGTTTCTGATAACTGCATCTTCGTTTGATATTGAGAAAACATGCAGATATCCTATAAATACAACAATTTCTTATATTTGCGTTGCTGGTTACGAGCTGGTTGGATATCGGATGTTAACTTGTACAATAGGTGGATGTTGGGACCCTATTGATCCTCCGATATGTAAGATTAAGCAAGGATTTTTCTATCGTAAGTACTTATTCTGAAGTAATGTAGGCAGTAGAGAATTTGATTTTAATTCCATAATGAATTTACGACGAGAATTTTTGAAAATCCCAACAAAAATTGAAGAAATCCAACAAAAAATTTATTGGCAGAAATTGAAATTTCTCAAATTCTTCTTATATTTAAAAAATACATTTTTGTCGTTGCTTTGTTTTATTATCTGATTATAAATAACTTTCACATTATATTTCTATATTTTCCATATCGTCTAATAAATTAAAAAATGAAGATTTTCTTGTTATATAATAAAAATATAGTTAAAATTTTATTTTTGTACATTAGGTTCTTACAATTTCGTTTCTTATTTTGCAGAAGAAAATACTTCTGGTGAACCAATCGTGTTTTCATTAGCAACAGGTGCTGGTGTTCTTATATTATTAGTGGTTGCCTGTTTAATAATAGTATGTCGAAAACGCAAGACATTATCACGAGCCGTAACGATACCACCTCCAGTTCCACGTGCTGACCTTGCTGATCACGCCACTCTTTTACACCCTCCTGATAGATTGGCCCTCATTGCTTTTGCAGATGGCATCCAGGTTGGACAGGTAAATATGCACCTAACATTTCTTCTTTGGGTCTTTTGCCCACTAAAAAAAATTTTTACTAAAGTGGTCAATTTAAATCATAATAAAAGAAACATTTGATTGATTGGTTAGATATTCATTTGAATAATAAAAACAAACAAATTTATCTTTAATTTATTCATAGTAAATTATTTTTGATCGGTCGGGCGTGAATTTATAATAAGCGATGCTGGTTTGGGATTAAGTAACTACAAATTGCTTATTAATAAACATTTTATTACTACAAATATTAATTTGAATAAAAAAGAGTTAATTAGATTAGCGAGATTTTTCAACTAATCTCAGGGTAAAATATATGTCTAAAGTGTTAATGAGCTTGTAAAAATATGCAATAATCCCATTTATTTCCGAAAAGACTTCTTCTTAATTGGTTCGACCATCAAAAAGGCAATTAAAAATGTAAAAATGCGTGATGTAACAGACGTTTTTTATTTATGAAATCAATTTGTATGAAAAATGCAACATGATTTGTACATATAGAGGTATACAGCTTCTTAATAAAATCTTTCAAGTAAGTACTTCATCCATTTTTATCACGTTTTTTTATTGTTGGACGTACAAAAAGAGTATCTTTGCATTTCACAAGTGTGTGTAATTCATTCGTAAATTAGCGACGCAGAAATGATCTGTGATTCAGAGACGTACGCAGGGAAGAATTAAAGAAGGGTAATGATTATTTTTAAACCTAATACAGTAAACTTTAATATGTAAAATTTTAAAAATTTTAATACATATTTGTCTATAGTGTAAATTTTATTAAATCTGCATAAAGCGAATTTAATTTATAAAATTAAAGGTCCGAATGTTTGCAGAAAGTCTAGGCCTGGGCGATTGTGCAACTAAGAATTTTTAAATATCAATTTAAAAAAAGATGAAGGAAAATTTATAAGATTTTTCTACATATCCACGTACAATTTTAAGTTTATCTTAAAATTGTAGTGTAAATAAGTACGATATTATATTTTGAAATTATCAGATATC